>JAODAL010030943.1:0-49187 GCA_025379985.1 Phyllomedusa bahiana | reverse complement strand
CCACTTCCACCACAGACAGAAGGGGGGAAACCGCCATCTTTGACAGTCTAATGAAATGTCTATAAATGTTAGACAAATTAACGTTTTCCCACCTCCTAGGTTAAAAGCATTTGGGGGGCTAAAATTTTAAAGTAAAAAAAAAAAAAAAAGAAATAAATTTTTTAAATACAAAAAAAAGTTTTAAAATTCAAATCACCCCCTTTTCCCCCATTTGTAAAATAAAAACAAAAAAATAATAAAAAAAGTTACACTATTTGGTATGCCGGTCCGAAAAATTCCGACTATAAAAATAAAAAACTCATTTATCCCGTACGCTGAACACCATAAAAAAAAAAAATTAAAACGCAAAATTGCGTTTTTTGGGTCTTTTTACATAATTAAAAAATTTGGAAAAAAGGGGATCAAAAAAGTTGCATCATTCCCAAAACTGCTACAAAAAAAATACACTTCAACCAAAAAAAAAAATGCACCCTCCCTGACTCCTAGTTTTAGTACAAAAAAGTTATTGGTCGCACAAAATGACCCGTGGCAAAAATTTAAAAAATAAAAATGTTTTGGTATTTTTTTTACATACCAAAGCAAACGAAACCCTCCCTGTTTGGTATGCCGGAGGTAACAACCGAAACCCCAAGTTTTAGAACTTTATATTTACCGAAGATTGAACCCGTGAAAGAAAAACCCCCCGCAAAATGGGAAAATTTGTTTTTTTTTACAATTGTCCCCCTTGGGAATTTTTTTTTGGTTTCCCATATATTCTACTACAGTAAGTAAATAACACCATTAAAAGTAAATCTTTTCCCGAAAAAAAACCCCATATGTCTTGTAGGGTGGAAAATAAAAAGAAAAGGCTCTGGGGGAAAAGGGGAGGAGGGGAAAAAGCCGGGTTTCCTAAGGGGGTTTTTTAAAAATACAACCAAAAATTCCCCGAAAGAATGGGGGCACAGGGTTTACAAAGAACTAGGATTTAAAGAGTTTTCCCCGTTTTCCCTTTACAATTCAAATCCTAGCTGCAGGTGGTCAAATAAATAAACAACTGGCCGCCCCTTCCCCGGCCTTGTTCCCCCACTCATTTCTATGGTTTCTGTTTACAGTCTTTTACTTCCGGACGAGAATGTCAATGCTACATCACTGTTTAGAGCTGTAAATTTGGGTGGTGATTCATGGGTTTCAAAAAATTTTTAAACCCCCTTTAAAATTTCCTTATTTTAAACATTAAAGACACAAACTTAATGTATTTTTTGATATTTTAAAGTGATACAGCAACACCAAAAAGCAGTATTTTTTGAAGTGTAATAAAATTTATGTGCCTTCCAAAATTTTTACCCAAAAAATGCCAAATGCCGGTGCAAAAAGTATTTAGCCCAGGGGGGTAATAGAGAAGCCCGGGGCCCAAAACAAACTTTGATGGGGGCCCCTACCCCCCCCCCCTGCCCCCTTCCCTTTCCACGACTGTACCAGGAAAAGCAGTTAATAATATAGATAATACAAGGGGTAAATACCTCACCCTACTCTCACTATTATTTGCAAACCAAACAAATTACTAATCAAAACCAAAATTACCCAATAACCCACTACATATGGGCCCCTTACCGCCAGAACATGGCCCAAATTAAGAGTGATGAATAATCCCCTACACATTAAGATAATAACCCAAAAACCAATAGTACCGCCAAAGTGACCATATAGTGTATATACAGGGGACCAGGCTTGGAGACTGTTTTTACCGGGCCATTTCATACCTATGTGGTAACACCATGTAAAAACACTCTACAGACTGTATATTACCTCCTACAAATGACCTATATGGTAGACCCTGTACCAGGTTTGTAACTAAATATTACATGTAGTTAAAACTTGTGATCACATGACATTTTCTTGAAGTCCTTTTTCTTTCCCCCTTTGTTCTACATCCGGGTTTCCGGTCCCCCATCTAACCTCCACCACTTTTTCCCTGCAGATTTAGACAAAATATTTTGAACCTGACTTTTCCAGCACCCGCCCCCCTGTTATAGGGGCCATTTAGGGAGGGAGGGTTGAGATAGGATAATGGGGGCCCCAAATAGGGAAGGGTTTAGGTACCATTTGGTGCCAAATGGCAGGCAGGGGTTTTTGGACATGGGACCATACAGGTAGACAGGGGTTATTGGGCTATGGGGCCCCCTATAGGAGGCAAGCTTTTGGGGGCTTAAGGAACAGTTACGGTAGCTATAGGGATATTCAGGGAGGGAAATTTGAGCTTTTAAAGGCACCTTTTTGGGGCATGCAACTGGGGGATCTAGCGTCTAGGGGGCTATAAAGGGAGGCTAGGGGGGCTATAAAAGGGATGCTAGGTGCTTAAAGGCAGGGTAGGGGGGTTAAAGGCAAGCTAGGGGGGGTTAAAAAGGGAAGCTAGGGGGGATACAGGCAAGTTTGGGGGGGTAACCCGCAATTAGGGGGAAACGCGGGTTAGGGGTATACGGCAGGCTTGCGGTATACGTCAGCTTAGGGGTATGCGGAAGGGGTTAGGGGTACGGCGGTTAGGGGGTATCGGCCCGGGTTAGGGGTAACAGGCGGGTTTGGGGGTATACAGGCAGGGTTAGGGGGGTAAAAGGCAGGCTTAGGGGGATACAGTGGGGTTAGGGGGTATACGGGAGCTTGGGGATACGGTAGGGTTAGGGGTAACAGGGAAGGGGGGATACAGGGGTTAGGGTTTACAGTAGGCTTGGGGTATAAAAGGCGGCCCCCCCCCCCCCCAGGGGGGAAAAGGCGGTTTGGGGGATACATGCGGCTTAGGGGGTATACGGCAGGCTTAGGGGTATACAGGCGGCTTAGGGGGTATACGGCAGGCTTAGGGGGTATACAGGCGGCTTAGGGGGTATACGGCAGGCTTAGGGGGTATACGGCAGGCTTAGGGGGTATACAGGCGGCTTAGGGGGTATACAGGCGGCTTAGGGGGTATACAGGCGGCTTAGGGGGTATACGGCAGGCTTAGGGGGTATACAGGCGGCTTAGGGGGTATGCAGGGAGGCTTAGGGGCAGGTAAAATAAGAAATCCCTTACTTACCTCGGTCCACGTTCCCCCGATGCGCTGCGCTGCAGCCTCTCTGCGACCTCTCTGCAGCCTCTGTGCTCAACGCGGGCGGAGCGGTGATGTGACGTCACCGCGCGCACCCACGTGATCACAGAGAGCCGGCAGGGGGAAGTAGTAGAGCGGAGCGATCGGCGCTCCGCTCTGCTATCTCCGTGGAAGCGCTGCCTCTGAACGCTCGCATGCGACGGGCCCCGTAGCTCCCCGCCCGCCGCAGTGAACTTTTGAGTAGCAGCTGCCCCGGGGCGCAGGCCCCCCTAACCGCACGGGCCCCGGAGCAACTGCTATCCCTGCTACCCCTGTAGTTACGCCCCTGTTCAGCCCCCTGTACTCTGATACCCCTAAATAAAATCCAGTGTGACCAAATTGCCTTTAGAAGTCATCTAATTAGAAAATAGAGTACATCTGTATGTAAGTTTCACTAACACTACAGCTGTTTAGTGAAAACAAACCAGATCGCTCAGGGATAAAGTTGTGGCAAGGTGTACTGCAGGATTAGGCTTTAAAAAAATAGCAGAAGCTCTGAACATTTCAGAGAACACTGTTCAATCCATCATCTGTAAATGGAAGGAGTATGGCACCAGTGCACAAAAAAAGAAATTGCAGAGCTTGAACAGGTTCAATGGTGGACAACAAAAGTAATAAAAGGAATGGGTGTGCTACAATACCCAGAAAAAATAGAAAAAATAGAAAAAATAGGGTTATTTAATTTAGAGAAAATATGACTTCGGGGGGACATAATAAATATGTATAAATCAGTGGTCAACATATAGATATCTCCCATGCAGGGGCGTCGCTAGGCAGTTTTATCAGGGGCACAAGCCCCGGATAAAACTGGCTGTGCACCAAACCTCGCCGGGTTCAAGGCCACCGACAGCATCCACTGGATGCACATACAGCTGAGTGCTTCCACGGAGCAGAGAGCGAGTGCTCCTTGCTCCGCGGATCCACCGGAGTGTGGCACAGGCAGCATGAGTACGTCGTCACGCCGCCTGTGCTGAGAAGAAGACGGAGCCGAGCAGGAACTTCATGGAGCGGAGGAAAGGTGAGTACTGGTATTTTTTACAATTTTTAATATGCCCAATTACCAGCCTAGCAATACTGGGGGCCTATTACCTAATAATATATATACTGGAGGCCCTATTATCTAATATATATATATATATATCATATATTATATATATTATATATATATATTATATATATATATATATATATAATATATATATATATAATATATATACTGGGGGCCCTGTTACCTAATTATATATAACAAAACCACAGTTAGACTCCTCTAATATATTACCAGGGGGAGTACCCTGAAAGATAAACAGATATCAAGGCCCCTGGATATACCAAGAGAATTAGAAACTACAAATCCACATAGAAAAAAGAGGTATCAATCCTAGGAGACAATAAAACTTAACTTTTACTTATACTAGATAAAAAATAGAGCGTTCCAATATGACAAGTTTAAGCCGTATTCACTGTCCAGATTGAATACTATGGTTTTACCAAACTATTATAATAGAAATGCCGCATATGGGGTAAGTATGTAAACCCCCCCTAATGCACACATATGTGTTAGTCTCTCTGTATTCATGCTAAAATAAGGACATAGTGGAGCGTTCCAATAGCTAAATTCTAAATTAACTTATTCTCCACATTAAATATAATGTCCCTACCATACATTGGAGATACCAACATTGGGGTAAATGTTAAATAAACCCTCCTGAGTATGTATCGGTCTCTATACAACAATTTTTTAAAATAAACTCACACCGGCTCAAGGAGTACAGAAATTAGTCCCAAATAAAATATAATGTAAATAATAGATGAATATAATGATACAAGAAAAAATAATAAAGAACAAAAATACCGAAATATAAATATGGCACTGGACCTAACTCAAATAAAGGGGGCAAATGATATACAATCATTTAATCCAAAAGGTTTCATAGTTTTTAGATGATGAATCCATTGCGTTTCACGATGGAGTAATTTACGATCAAAATCACCCCCGTGCACTGATGGCTTAACCACTTCTACAACTGAGAAATACAGAGAAAGGGGGTTGAGTTTATGTTTATAGTTCATATGACGAGCAACTGGAGAGTCACGTTGATGACTGATGTCGCCAACGTGCTCTAAGATACGGCGTCGAAGTTCGCGTTTGGTTTTACCAATATACATTAAAGGACATTCACAGGTACACTGATAAATGACTCCTCTACTTTTGCAGTTCGAATAATCTAGCATGTCAAAAGACCGACCTGTCTAAATGCATTTGAAGCTCTTGGAGACATTAATAAATGCACACGCCCTAGATCCTCCACATTTAAAAGTTCCAATTGACTTAGATGTTAACCATGTAGGTGACATAAAGTAAGCGTGTAAAGGCTGTGCACTACATAGTTTCCAATACTCTTCCCTTTCCTAAAGGTTATACTAGGACGGGATTCAATAAATTCAGAAAGAATTCTGTCTTGAGTCAGTAGGGGCCAAAAATTATTAATCAGTTCCCGAACTTGTCTAGATGATTGATCGAATGTACCAATAATTCTTATTGTATCGGATGGCAATTTAGCAACGCATTTTTGCAAAAACATATCCCTTTCAGTATCTCTCGCATGCCTATACGCATCCGATAAAACCTTTTTGGGGTAACCTCTTTGTATAAATCTTCTCCTCAATAGATTAGCCTGTGATTTAAAGGCTGTGAAGGTGGAGCAATTTCTGAGAGTTCTTATATATTGACTTTTAGGTATGCTACGTTTGAGGTTCATAGGGTGTGCACTCTCCCACCTTAACAGACTGTTTCCAGCTGTAGACTTTCTATGAACAGTGGTCTCCAATGTCCCATCTCTCCCCTTCATAATACATAAATCCAAAAAGACAAGTCTCGAAAAATTTATTTCGTAGGTGAACTTGAGGCCTACAGTGTTGACATTGAGGCCTTCAACAAAGGAGCAACAAGATTCCCTAGATCCAGTCCAAAAGATAATCACATCGTCAATATATCTACCCCAAAAGGTGATGTTATCCAAAAACTCTTGGTGGCCTTCAGAGAAAACTATAGTGCTCTTCCACCAGCCCAGGAGCAAATTAGCATAAGTGGGGGCTACCGGAGTCCCCATAGCTGTACTCCTGAGCTGGTGGAAGAACTGGCGATCAAAAATAAAGAAATTGTGTGTCAAAATTAACTCAAGAAGTTGCAATACAAACTCATTATGTGCCTGAAGATGAATGCTCCTGGTGGAAAGATAATATCGAACAGCCTCCAGACCCTTCTCATGGGGAATGTAGCTGTAGAGGGCCTCAACATCAACACTGCAGAGCCACGAATCCTCATGAATTACAAGCCCATCAAGTTTATCCAAGAGGTCCGTAGTGTCTTTAATGTATGAGGGAAGAGAGGTCACAAAGGGACACCTAATGTTGGTGTCTCCAATGTATGGTAGGGACATTATATTTAATGTGGAGAATAAGTTAATTTAGAATTCAGCTATTGGTACGCTCCACTATGTCCTTATTTTAACATGAATACAGAGAGACTAACACATATGTGTGCATTAGGGGGGGGTTTACATACTTACCCCATATGCGGCGTTTCTATTATACTAGTTTGGTAAAGCCATAGTATTCAATCTGGACAGTGAATACGGCTTAAACTTGTAATATTGGAACGCTCTATTGCGCTCTACGAGCGCTTTTGTCCACTGCGCATGCGCAAGGTTGGCATGGTGACGCGTCCTTAGTCCAGGCCCGTCGGATCTCATTACTTCTCACGAGATCTGTCACACGCATGCGCACTGGACTTTTTCAGACGCCGTCCTTTTGTTTGGCACCGTGTTTCAAGTATGGTAAGTCCTTTGCATCTATAAATTCCCGGCTCAGGATTACGTCTTCACAGACTATTCCTCTGGTTACCACAGTCCGTTGGGGATCCCTGGCTTATCATCACAGGACTCCATGCTATTCATCGGCCACATTGATTCTGTATCTTCTACCTAAAGGGCCGTGAGTTTTGTGATCTTTTCTAAGTGTCTTCATGATATATGTACAATGTCCCCTTTTTCCCTGATGAACCCCGGGAAACTCTGGGGGGAAATGCGTTGGAAGGATTTCACTGGGATAGTAGATGTACATTTAGTACCTTATTGTTACTCATTTCATATATTTTCAGAAGGATCTTATTTGGAATAATTAGATGCACATTTAGCATTTAGTATCTCCATTTTTTGATACGTAGTTATATATTTTGTGTAGAGTGAGGATAGTTTAGGCACGTGAGTGGGGACGCCCTTATCAGGGCGAATACCCTATTTCGGCTAGGTAGTCTAGTACTGTTAGGAATTAGATTGTGTAGGTAGTTTTGAGTATCATATGTATTTTTTATCTAGTATAAGTAAAAGTTAAGTTTTAATGGTCTCCTAGGATTTATACCTCTTTTTTCTCTGTGGATTTGTAGTACTAATTAGATATATACTGGGGCCCTGTTACCTAATAATATATATACTGGGAGCCCCGTTACCTAGTTATATATACTGGGAGCCCTATTACCTAATTATATATATACTGGGGGCTCCGTTACCTAATTTTATATACTGGAGGCCCTGTTACCTAATTATATACATTAGGGGCCATGTTACCTAATAATATATGCTGGGGCCATGTTACCTAATTATCTGTATACTGGGGGCCATGTTACCTAATTATATATATACTGGGGGCCATATTACCTGCCTAGCTATATACTGGGGGCCATATTACCTGCCTAGCTGTATACGTGGCCCTATTACATGTCTAGCTATATACTTGGGCCCTACTACTTGCCTAGCTATATAATGGGGGCCCTGTTACCTTCCAAATTATATACTGGGGGCCATATTACCTGCCTATATCTATATTGGGGGACTTATTACCTGCCTAGCTATATACTGGGAGCCATATTACCTGCCTAGCTATATACTTGGGGCCATATGACCTGCCTATAAACTTACCTAATAGGGGACTATAAAGGCAGGCACCTGGATTTTCTATCATAGAAAAGCCAGCTGCAGTGGCGATGGGGTGTCATGCTTTACTGTATAAACCCCCATTAGGAAAGGAGCTATATAAACCCCCCGATAGGTAGGTATATGTTTGCTGGAAAAGTGAGCATTCTAAGATGTTTGTGTGTTAAATTCTGCAGAGATGAATTGTGGCCGGGAGAAGTCATTATGGCCAGATGGAGAAGAGAAGGGAAAAAGAACGACTCCGATCAGAAAAGACGTCCCTGGTAAGTCACTAAATGTAACTTCAGTGTAATCACTTATATTTCTGCAGAGCATCTACACACAACTAGTATCTACCACTATATGGCCACTTAATATACTTCAGAGCCTGTGTACAACTGATAGTCACATGTGGTGGTCATCTTTTATCAAGGTCTGGCAATATTATTTGATCCTTAAGTAGTAATAGTTTTAGGTCTTGGTTTTGTAAGAGTTTTTTTGTTTAGTAACAATGATTCGTCTGGTATATTTGCTACATGTAAATGTGTATTATTTGGTGACTGTATTTATAAGGTATTACACTGTCATACGTAGGTGAGCGATTTTGAAAAAGCAAATTTGTCGGTGCTGATTTTCATTGTACAGTGACTGCTGAGGTGATGGACAGGATCAATATGGAATATGTAGAAAATTAGTGACAGGAACATAAGTTTTTTTCTCTGTAAAAATACATGCCGCAGTTCACAATGTGGTGTGAAAAATGCTGAGTGAAAACAGGCCTATTGAGCAAAATGTAACACAGAGGGCCCAGGCCCTGGATGTTTTAGGACCCTAGCAACACCCCTGCTCCCATGATTTATTTATACCCAGGACTGTATCCAGAACACAGGAGCATCCTCTATGTCTAGAGTAAAGAAGATTTCTACATAAACAAAGAAAGGGATTCTTCACTGTAAGAGAGGTGAGACTGTGGAACTGTCTGCCAGAGGAAGATTTCATGGTAAATTCACTAATAGGGTTAAAAAAGGGTCTGGGTGCATTTCTAGAGTGCAATAATATAAAAAGTTATAGTGATTTAGATTTTGGAGAAGATTTGTTGATCTAGAAATTTATTCCGATTGCCAGATTGGAGTCGGGAAAGACTTTTTTCTTCCTAAAATGAGGACAATTGACTTCTACCTTAGGGGGGCTGTTGCGGTCCTCTGGGTCAACACTAGAGCACAATAGGCTGAACGTGATGGACATTAGTCTTTTTTTTTGGCCTTACAAACTATGTAACTACTTAACAATTGTTAACCTATCAAGACATGGCTGTCCACCTAAAATGATAGACCAGACAAGAAGAGCACTAACTAGAGAAGCAGCAAGAAGCCCAGGGTCACTCTAAAGGAGCTGCAAAGATCTACAGCTCATTTGGAGAATCTGTCTACAGGGCAACTACTATTCGTGTACTCCACAATTCTGGCCTTTATGGAAAAGGGACAAACGCTATGTGTGGAGGAAAGCCAATACTGCACATCACCCTGAACACACCATTCCCACCGGAGGAGGGGGGAGCTATGCTTTTGCAGGGTTAGGGCCGCTGCTCAAAGTTGACGGAGAGACGGAAGGAGAAAAATACAGGGCAAGCCAGGAGAAAAACCTGTGAGAGACTGTAAAAGACTTGAGACTGGGGCGTAGGTTCACCTTCCAGCAGGACAATGACCCAAAACATACAGCCAAATCTGAAATAGAATGGTTTAAATTCATGTGTTAAAATGGCCCAGTCAAAGTCCAGACCTAAATCTCATTGAGAATCTGTAGCAGGACTTGAAAATTGCTGTTCAGAAATGTTTGTGAACCAATCTGACTGAGCTAGAGCTGTTTTGCAAAAAGAATGGGCAAAAATTCCAGCCTCTAGATGTGCAAAGCTGTTAGAGACATATCACCACAGACTTTCAACTGTCATTGCAGCTAAAGGTGGTTCTAAAAAGGATTGACTACATATATATGCTACACTTCAGTTTTTTAATCTGCAAACATTTTGGAAAAGCACCTATTTTCTTTACTCTTCACAAATACTTGCTACTTTGTGTTGCTCTATAACATAAAATACATTTAAGTTTGTGCCTGTAACGTTTTAAAAATGAGGAAGAGTTCAAGGGGTATGAATACTTTTGCAACCCACTGTAAGTAAGTGGCATGTGACTGCTGTAGGCAATCAGCAGCTGCAGCTGTAACTACTTGAGTATAGACTTATTTTTTTATTTTACCACCTGCAGCTTAATATTTGAGCTTAAAAGAAATTGGACAATCCCTATAAGAAATGTGAAAAGTCTGCCTGAAAAGATGTGTTTTAGGGCACACCTAAGACTGTGGATGTTTGGAATCAATCCAAGAATGTGGGGTAGTGTATTTCAGAGAACTAGTGCAGCACAAGTAACGTCTTGGAGACAGGGATGGGGGGTTTGGATTATGGAGGATGTCTTGGCTTCTTGACAGAATGTAGAGCCCAGGTGAAGTGGTAGACAGAGATGTACTGTAGGTAAATGCAGCACTGTGAGGAGGTTTGTGAGATAGTGTTATATGTTTAAATAAATTTCTATGATGGATTTGCAACCGGTGCAGTGACTGGCACAGGACAGATGCATCAGTGTAGTGGTTAAACAGAATGAGACTGGCTTCTGCATTCAATATAGATAAAAAAGGGGATCGTTTGGTGAGAAGACCATTTAGTAATGAGTTCCATTAGAATTCCATAAAAGATATGATGAAAAATGTGTTGTTTTTCACAAAACAATATTTAAAAAACCTTGCCTTAAAGTTTATTGTATTAATAATATTGGTCGTTGCTTCCACCAGCTCATAATCATGGATTCTGCATTACAGTAAAGAAGGGTTAGACAAAAATTAATTTGCAGTTTATTTCCTGTTGCTCTTGTAAGATTAAATGGTTTTCTCATTACTGACTTTTGCAGACTTGAGCTGTTGATCTCTGTTACAGCTTCAAATCCAGGGGCGAGTCTCTCCTCCCAGTAGGCACGTCTCCCCTCACTGAAGAGTTGTGACATTCTGTATGAGCAGTGGAAAGGAGAGGATGTCATAGCTCCTGCACTGGTTCTCATGCCTGCAGAGCTCTCACCTCCCTCCCAGGCTTTACAAGCTCCCTGTAAGCAGAACACTTGCATTGCTGTAACCAGAACCCCTGCATTGCATTGGTGTAAGCAGTTAAATATACAGCCTGAACTGATGAAACAAATGTGAGAAATGCCCGGTGGCCTCCCCCCTTCCCTCTCCCCCTCTATTATCAGGCAGGAGGTAGAGGGGGCAGACTGTAAAGTTCTGTGTTATATGGGGGAAGAAAGTGAATCTAGTAGCTAGAGACTCAGTAATTGCCCAGATCCTTCACCTTAGAGCTGGGAGATGAGCAGAGAGAAGCTCACACAGCCTTTATTATACAGATACATCTTGCATAGAGAATCTGAGGCACCTAGTTTCACTTTTGATTTACACAGCTCAGAGGGGCGTAAGCACAGAGTGCAGGCAGCCAATCACAGCAAAGGAGGCATGTCCCATCCAGGGGTTATGTCCCAACAGGCTGAATGACATATCAGTTAGCCAATCACAGAAAAGGGGGCGTGGTCCAACCACCTGCTGCAATTTTAGGTGTAGAACACATAGTTTAGCTTATATCTGCTATTCTAAATGATTTATTTAATGCAAACCAATTGCAAAAGTGCTTTTTTTTTTACTGTCCCCATTATTAAAGATATGATTTTTGTAGCGAGAAAACCCCTTTAAATTTCAGTGGTTCCCACGGATGTACACCCGTGATGTAAGCAACTGCGTGCCTCTACAGTTGTATACATGTGTTGCTGTAAGTGTTGTAGACCACGTGTGTAATAACAACATACAATATCAAAATATAACATAACAAAAATCAAATGTATTCTGACATACTAGTCATTCACATGCCTAATAAATACTATTTTGGCATGCGTTTGGCTAATAGTTTACAGGCTTATTAGATGCACAGGTTGGTAAAATGTTCTATTCATGGAACCTAGCGCAGAAACTCAGTGTGAACCTAGCCTTACTTGGAAATGACTGTTAGGACAAAAACTGTAAATGAAATTTAGCAGTGTAGTAATGCAGATCAGGCCTTTGTATCTTGAAACCAGGACTTTTTCATTGATGTATTTAGTTTATCTAGATTTGTTTCAGGAAGATTAAATAAACTGCATTTTCCTTGAGGTTTAATTTTACTATATGTAACTGTGAAATATTGCTTCGTGAATTGGTGCTATTATCCAGCACATCATTGTGCCTACCTCATTGACATGAACAATGTGTCCCATTCACCTAAGCCTGGCATTATCCGCTACAGTTCAGCTCGTTCAGGATTACACTATGCATATCCATGTGCCATTCTATAAAAACAGTTCGTAAATACACTCAGTCACTTGCAGAATCTGATTTGTCAATAGAAAGACAAGGAGAGAAAGCCAATTTCTGTGCCTCAGTATTAGTTCATACACTTCTTACACCTATTTAGTTTCCAGGCAGCAGTAAATGTCAAAGCAGTTTTCGCCTTGGCACTTTGCTTTTACACTACTTTATTTTTGTACTGTTGTAAGTAGGAATTGATAGATATTTCCTGTGGTTATTGCTAGTAAAAGTTCCCTGCGCTATTCCCTACCAGACTGCTTAGTATTTTTTCAGGTCAATGTGGAGAAAATGCAGAAGCAATGAAGCATTTGAAAAAAAAAATATTTATTCCAATGTGAAGAAACAAGTAAAAAGAAATGTTACATGGTAAACGCAGTCAACAATAAGAAAAGCTGTTTATGAACGAAAGAACTTCCTAGAGTATCTGTCTGCAAATTTATGATGCACTTTGGTTACATTTACAGCTAATCAGCCTTAGGATATATACCAATAACGCCAATTGCACTTCTATAACATTGTTGCAAGGGGAATTTTGTACATATCTGAAACATCCAGGATTATGGCATATATTCAGTAAGGTTATCATTATGACCATTGTCAAATATGTATTTTATCTGTTCTAGATTGGCTGTCATAAAACCAATAACAAAACACTTATGTTTATAGTGGGTCTGTAAAAAAAACAATAGAAATATGTGAGGTTTGGCAAAAAAAGCAGGTTTTCATTGGCATCCTTGCATCCCTATTTACAGGAAATACCATCTTTCAAGCTCATTATCACTATATGGTCAAAGGTGGAGAGGTGAGATGGGGGAACTCTCTGGCTCTTATCACTGCTGCCAATCCATGTGATTACTACTGTTTTAATAGACATTACAAGTAGAGATGAGCGAATTGTAAGTAAAATTCGTTTAGAGTTTCAGGAAAAATTCAATTCTGAACAAAGCCGAAGATCATGGCGATTCGTGGTAACGAATCTAAGATGGCCGTGAGCACATGGCGTGACACGGGGCAAAGAACTATGGGAGGAAGAAAGGAACGCCCTCAATGACATGTGCAGACATGCAGCCAATCAGCAGCCAGCCAGCTTCTGTGATGTCACAGCCCTATAAATAGGGCAGCCATGTTAAATTCTGTCACTTGTCACTGTGTCTCCTATGCACAAGCATCTCTCTGTAGCAGCACTAGATTGCACTTTGTGCAAAATACTTCCAATTTTAGAGTTACTGGGGTGAAATACCTTTCAAATACACAGGTGTGTGTCATATACAGCACAAAAGTAAAGTGAACAGCTCACCTGTAGTGATAATCCTGTCTGAATTGCAAGCAAACGGTTCTGGGTGCAAACCCTCAATTAAAATCCAAGCAACAAATCTAACAACATGAACCAGCTCCAGCAGTTCTTGAACTGGCAGGCAGAAAACACCGCAGGTGCAGACCGGGCTTAATTAAAAAGCATTATCGCTTATATTTTATTGATCAATTTTAAAAAATCAAAGACATACATACATGCTCTTCATGAGAGACCCTCCGTAATGAGCTAGTAAAGCTGAGTAAGGCTGGATCGCCGACGCGTTTGTGGCTGCTTTGTGTCATATACACACCTTTTCCTGAACCAGCGTTTTGGGATATTGCTATCTGTGGCAAAGAGTTAATTTTTTCACTTATTGTGGGGAACTCTGTCAAATCCAGTGTGTGTATGTCTCCCCTACACACATCTGAAATCCATCCAGTTCAGTCTGTAGGGATATTACTATCTGTGGTGAAGAGTTAATTTTTTCACTTATTGTGGTGATTCTGTTAAACGCTGATACATGTAGAACTCCCTCCCACCCCCTCAAAAGAGTGGAGAGGGCATCGGCAGTAACCTTGGGTTGACGTCACTGATCATTTGATCATTTTGCCCTTCCTTTGATCCGTCAGTGTCCGCTTTCTGTCGGTCAATAATCCATCAGTTTTGCTAAAGCCAAAAAGAAACAGGAGTTGATCTAAAAAAGAAATAACAAGTAACTGGAATATTTGCATGTCTTCTGTATTTTGTATCCACTCCTGCTTTTGGCTACCTAATCATCAGACAATCCTGATGCAAACAAAGGACCATGTCATACTGTCCTTTTCATATCTTCTGACAGATTAAAAGAAGGGGAACACCAAACATAGTGGCAATGTCATAGGGTGGTGGAGGGTGGAAACAGCATGAGTAGGGCACAGAATGTCAAAATGACAAATTGTGGAGGTGGCGGAAAAATGAGTAGTTTACAGAATGGCACAATGACAGATTGTGGAAGTGGAAGCAGCACGAGTAGTTTACAGCATGGCACATTGACAGATTGTGGAGGTAACCGCAGCATGAGTAGGCCACAGAGTGGCACAATGACAGATTGTGGAGGTGGCAGCAGCATTAGTAGGCCACAGATTGACACAATTACACAGTTTGGAGGTGGCGGCAGCAATAGCAGCAGCAGCATCAAGCCAGAGAGTAGCACAATGACATAATTTTGAGGCGGGGGCTAGGTGATATAATGAGGAGGTGGCGGCAGCAGCAGCATCAAGCCAGAGAGTGACATGGTGACATAGCCTGGAGGTGACAGAAGCAGGATGAGGAGACCTGAGTGGTGAGGTGGCAACAGCATCAGACAGCTACAAAATGGCCCAGTGAAGAGTGGGGAGGTGGATGGCAATACCAGTCCCTGGTAAAGATGGTGGGTGGTAGAAGGAGCAGCTGGCAGCAGATGTGTGGCATCAGGCAGGTGGCAGCATCAGAACAGTAGCTGAGGCAAGTAGCCAGAAGAATCCAGACTTATTTGTCAAAGTTTTGATGAGGCAGCATGGCTGATCTAATCTGATGCATCAGGCATTGTTGTGTGAAAATCCTGGCTGATCCACGCCTAATTCATCTTGACAAAGGTGAGTCTCTCCACATTTTGGGCGGACAAGCAAGAACAATGCAGAGTACACTATTTGAAAAGAGAGGGACTGCAGTTCCACCAACTTGGACAGGGGCATGGTCAGCTTCTGTGCCGTAGGATGGCTGGATGCATACTGCTGTCTCTTGGTAATCGCCTCGGTGAACAACTGCTGGCGCAATGAGTGGCGAGGAGCAGGAGCGTCTGGATCGCTAGATGATGTGAAAGACAGACAGCATCCTTATGCAGAGGTGGTGGAGCTTTAACTGCCTGAAGTGGGATGTGTGCCACTAGGTGCTGCTGCTTTTTCTGCAGCAGGATGGACCACCACATCTGAGACATGTTTCTCCCAGGCCACTGGATGGTGATGCTGCATATGTTGACGCAGGGCCATGGTGCCAACATTAGGTCTCTGGACACACTCCCCCTCTGCCAACAAATTCTACATATACCCATGTGTTTCAAAGGTGTTTCACCTTATTAGTGAAAAAAGTAAAACTTTGGCGCAGAGAACAATATCCCAAAATAATAACCTGCCTGTAATGGAGATGTGTGTAAGTGAGAAATACACACATTTCAAAGATAGTTCACCACAATAAGTGAAAAAAGTAACTCTTTGTAGCTCTACATGTATTAGCGTTTAACAGAACAGGTTTCTGCCCCATATATGCATGAATTCAATCTGGTTATTTCTGTAGGGTATTTTATACCTAATGGTTAATTTATCCTCTTGTTTGTGGGATAATTTTGAGTAATATACAGGGTGTGTGTATTTCTGCCCCATATACGCCTGAATTCCACCTGGTTCACTGCGTAGGGTATTTTATACCCAAGGGTTAATTTATCCTCTTGTTTGTGTGGTAATTAGGAGTCAAATACAGGGTGTGTGTATTTCTGCCCTTTATACGCCTGAATTCCATCTAGTTCACTCTGTAGGGTATTTTATACCCAAGGGTTAATTTATCCTCTTGTTTGTGGGGTAATTTGAGTCAAATAGTGGGTTTATATTTCTGCCCCATACACACCTGAAATCCATCAACTTCAGTCTGTGGGGGTATTTTAATCTGTGGCCAAGAGTTAATTTATCCACTTTTTGTGGAGAATTCTGTGTCAAATCCAGTGTTTGTGTATTTCAGCCCTACATACATCTCAAATCCAGCCAGTTCAGTCTCTTGGGATCTTGCTATCTGTGGCAAACAGTTAATTTTTTTCACTTATTGTGGTGATTCTGTTAAACGCTGATACATGTAGAGCTCCCCCCAAAAGAGTGGAGAGGGTGTCATCAGTAATTTTACATTGACGTCACTAATCATTTTGCCCTTCCCTTGATACTTCAGTGTCCGCTTTCAATTGGTCAATAATCCATTATTAATAAAGCCAAAAAGAAACAGGAGTTGATCCCAAAACTAATATGTAAATGGGATATTTGCATGTCTTCTGTGTTTTGTATCCACTCCTGCTTTTGGCTACCTTATCATCAGACAATCCTGATGCAAACAACGGATGTCATACTAGCTTTACGGCTTCTGCAAAGAAAGAATAGACTGTGTTTATCCTTTTCATTCCTTCTGACAGATTAAAAGAAGGGGAAAACCAAACATAGTGGCAGCGTCATAGAGTGTTGGAGGGTGGAAACAGCATTAGGAAACCACTAGGTGGTCGATTGAGAGAGTGGTCAGTTGGCAGCAGCATGAGTAGGCTACAGAGTGGCAAATGACAGATAGTGAAGGTGGCAGCAGCATGATTCGGCCACAGATCGGCACAATTACACAGTGAGGAGGTGGCAGCAGCAAGAGCAGCAGCAGCATCAGGCTGGAGAGTGGCACAATGTCATAATTTTGAGGTGGTGGCAGCTAGGTGACATAATGAGGAGGTGGCAGTAACAGCAGCATCAAGTCAAAGAGTGAAATGGTTACATAGCCTGGAGGTGACAGCAGCAACAGCAGCAGCAGCATGAAGAGACCTGAGTGGTGAGGTGGCAGCAGCATCAGAAGGCTACATAATGGCCCAGTGAAGAGTGGGGAGGTGGGTGGCAATACCAGTCCCTGGTTAAGATGGTGGGTGGTAGAAGGAGCACTAGCAGCAGATGTGTGGCATCAGTCGGGTGGCAGCATCAGAATAGTAGCTGAGACAGGTAGCCAGAAGAATCCAGGGTTCAGGGTCTGCACCAAGTGCTGCTGCTGGTGGATACCTTAATCACTAGGGGGGTTGAAGAAAGCTGCTCATCAACAACTCCAGACTTAGGTTGCTATTGATGGAGCTGGTAATGCTCTTACAAGCTCCCACCGCAGCCGCGGCAGTGGTACGTGAGCGCTGAGGAACCCCCCCGGTCAGACCTGCGGGAGGATGGACAATGGCGCAAATAGATCTCTCTATCATTACCAATGGCTGCACTCTCCCACTGACACCTCAAGTCCGCTATCTTGGGATAACTTTTGACTCCTTTCAAACCACACATACAAACCCTTACCCTTTGCCTCCACCTGAAAAATATCTCCCGAATCAGCTCATTCCTTCACTTTGAAAGCGCAAAAATGCTTGTCCATGCCCTCGTCGTCTCACGCCTAGACTATTGCAACATCCTTCTCTGTGGCCTCCCATTTAGCACCATCGCTCCCCTTAACTCGACTGCCCATCTGATTCACCTCTCTCCTCATTACTCCTCTGCCTCTCCCCTTTGCCAAACCCTACACTGATTGCCCATTGCCCCCATCGGACTCATGTGGCCGCTAGATGTAGTCGCCATGTCTCTAGTCCCCTGAACAGACAGATTTTGCAGCATATGTTTCAGGACATGAAGCAGTGACATGACGTTGTTCATCCCGTAGTCCTGGCAACTGACAAATTACGTGGCCTCCTGAAAGAGCCTGAGCAAACGGCACATGTCATGCATGAGCTGCCACTGGCTGACATAAAAATTACAGAGTGGAGTATCCCTGTCCGCCTGGATCATCAGGAAATCATTAATAGCCTTTCCATGTTCATAGAATTTTCCATTTGGGGGGCACTTTATGCCTTTTTTAACTAGGGCACCAGAAAACCTTGTCCCAGCCTTGCTTGCTTCAGCCGGCTTCCAAGTGCGATCGGTTACATCGTTTAGTGTTTGCCTGTCACCGCTGTCTTCCTCAATGGTCACACTGTACAGAACCTAACTGCTTGCAACATAACCCCCCAGGCCATTCTCCTCATCACTACTTGCCCACTTCTGCAAGAAACAGCAGATGTCTTCCCCACCTCTTTGATGTCCACTGTCCTCAAATAGTTTGTCCTCACTGTATAGTGGCGCAGAGCCCACAGCACATAGTAGTTCTCTGGCTATGTGAACCGAACAGGACAGAGGCGGGTTGAGGACAGGTGAGGGCCCCAGACCTTCTCCCAGGCAATTCCTAATAAAGGTTGGGTCTTACGGATGCGCCGACTCTTTGCCGGGGTTGTCATCTGGGAGAAAGTGGATGTCCTAGTCAACCATTCGAGAACCGTTGGCTTGGTGGTCAACACAGGGCCGCTAGTTGACACCAAAAGCTCTGGCCTCGCGGAGTGACCCCTGCTGTGACATTCCCTTACTGTACTGCCATCTGTGCCTGCGACCTGTGCCTGCTCCTGGAACCTTCTATTGCATTATTTGACTCGATTGTAGGATCTTGGCCCCCAGCTCGGTTCTTTCCAGCTGGCTCTGACATTACCTTGTCAGGTTGTGTTCCCACTTCAGTTATTTGGTCAGATTGTGAAGCAATTCTAATAGCGGCGGCTGTTATCTGCGTGTCATACTAAAAAACAGCATTGAATCAAGACCAAACCACACTCCCTATGCATATTTGAGCATGGCACAATGTTCTACAACACCCTACAGGCTCTCCGCAGTCAGGAAATAGCTGTTTTTTAATGTGATTCTCCGCAAATAAATTCAGGTCGAAAGATTTTTTGCGAAAAATTCGGCGAATCTGGTGAACTGAATTTTTGAGAAATTCGCCCATCTCTAAAATAGCCCTAGTGATGCTCTTTAAAGGGTAATCAACAAGTTTTTGTAAAGATCTTCTTACCTTGGTCAGGTGAAAGTCCAAGCTGAACATGAACAGTGAAAATCTTGTCTTGTTAACTACAGACATTTACTTCCAGCCTGATTACTGTTTGTTATTGTTAGTGAAAAATAAGACCAGACCCCACAATGAATTAAGTATCAGAAACCAAAGCTTATTCAGACCCCAAATATGATCCCTAACATTTTATTCCCAGCGTCATTACATTCCACAGCACTGTACTAAGATTGTCATTACATTACATCGCTCCCTGCCTCCATTGGAGTTCAAAATCTATGTTCCAGACAGGGACATTGCTAGGGTCCCAAAACATCCGGGGCTCGGGCCCCTACGTTTTTCTGAGAAGGGCTGGGTGCACACGCCATTTTTCAAGCCTCACTGTCAACTGTGGAGGTATTTTTACAGAGAAAAAACTTCTGTTCCTGTCACTAATTTTCTGCACATTCCACACAGATCCCATCCATCTCCTCAGCAGTCACTGCACAATGAAAATCAGAGCTGACAAATTAGCATTTTCAAAACCTCTCACCTATGTATGACAGTTTAATACCTAACAAATAAGTCAACAAATTATACACCTATGCATGGAGCCAATATACCAGACGAATCATTGTTAATTTTTATTTTTATTTTAATAAAAAAAAACTCCTACAAAACCAAGACCCAAAACTATTACTACTTAAGGATCAAATAATCCTGCCAGACCCTGACCAAACGCGACCACCACATGTGACATCAGTTGTACTTATACCACTGCCACACAGTGACCATATAGTGGTAGATACTAGTTGTATGTAGGCTCAGCAGAAATAGAAAGTGATTACACTGCAGTTACATTTAGTGACTCACAGCAGATGCCTCTGAAGAGTTGTTCTATTTCCCTTCTTCTTCTCCATCCGGCCATGACGTCTTCTACTGTCCACAACTCGTCACTGTAGAATTTACAAAACAAACATCTTAGACTCCTCATTTTATCAGCTCTTCTATAATAATTCCTATCTCTATACAAACTCCTCATCTATAGTGGCCCAGATGGTAATAATTACCCCCTTGAAGGTAAATATTTGCCCCCTGTAGCCAGGTAGTAGCCCAATGTAGCCAGGTTGTAGGCCCCGTTAGCCAAGTAGTTGCCCCCTCTAGCCAGGTTATTAGCCCCTCTAGACAGGTTACTGCCCTCTGTAGCTAGGTTACTGCCCCCTTTAGGCAGTAATATGCCCCCTGTAGCCAGTAATATGCCTCATTTAGCCAGGTTACTTTCCCCTTAGCCAGGTAATATGCCCCCCTTAGCCAGTAATATGCCCCCTTTAGCCAATAATATGCCCCCTTAGCCAGTAATATGACCCCCCTCAGCCAGTAATATGCACCAGCCAGGTCCCCCTTAGCCAGTAATATGCTCCCCTCAGCCAATAATATGCCCCCTTTAGCCAATGATATGCCCCCTTAGCCAAAAATATGTCCCCTTTAGCCAGTAACATGCCCCATTTAGCCAGTAATATGCTCCCCTTAGCCAGTAATATGCCCCCTTAGCCAGTAATATGCCCCCCTCAGCCAGGAATATGCCACCCTCAGCCAGGAATATGCCACCCTCAGCCAGTAATATGACCCCCAAAGCCAATAATATGCCCCCACAGCCATTAATATGCCCCCATAGCCAATAATATGCCCCCACAGCCAATAATATGCCTACATAGCCATTAATATGCCCCCATAGCCGTTAATATGCCCCCATAGCCATTAATATGCCCACCATAGCCATTAATATGCCTCCATACCCATTAATATGCCACCATAGCCATTAATATGCCCCCCATAGCCATTAATATGCCCACCATAGCCATTAATATGCCCCGAATAGCCATTAATATGCCCCCATAGCCATTAATATGCCCACCATAGCCCTAAATATGCCCCCATCTCTAGTCCCCCAAATGGTAATAAATACCCCCCTTGTAGGTCAATGTTTGCGCCCTGTAGCCAGGTAGTAGCCCACTGTAGCCAGGTAGTACCCCCATTTGGCCAAGTAGTTGCCCCCTCTAGCCAGGTTATTAGCTCCTCTAGCCAGGTTACTGCCCCCTTTAGGCAGTAATATGCCCCCTGTAGCCAGTAATATGCCTCATTTAGCCAGGTTACTGTCCCCTTAGCCAGGTAATATGCCCCCCTTAGCCAGTAAAATGCCCCGCTTTAGCCAATAATATGACCCTTTAGCCAGTAATATGCCTCCTCAGCCAGGTTATATGCCCCCTTAGCCAGTAATATGCTCCTGTAAGCCAATAATATGCCCCCTTTAGCCAATGATATGCCCCCTTAGCCAAACATTTGCCCCCTTTAGCCAGTAATATGCCCCGATTAGACTGTAATATGCTCCCCTTATCCAGTAATATGCCCCCTTAGCCAGTAATATGCCACCCTCAGCCAGTAATATGCCACCCTCAGCCAGTAATATGCCCCCCATAGCCAATAATATGCCCCCCTCAGCCAGTAATATGCCACCCTCAGCCAGTAATATTTTCCCCCCAAAGCCAGTAATATGCCCCCTTAGCCATTAATATGCCCCCATAGCCAATAATATGCCCCCATAGCCATTAATATGGCCCCTCAGCCATTAATATGTTCCCCATAGCCATTAATATGCCCCCATAGCCATTAATATTCCCCCATAGCCATTAATATGCCCCTCATAGCCATTAATATGCCCCCATAGCCAATAATATGCCCCCCATAGCCATTAATATGCCCCCCATAGCAATTAATATGCCCCCATAGCCATTAATATGCCCCCCATAGCCATTAATATGCCCCCATAGCCATTAATATGCCCATCATAGCCATTAATATGCCCTCCATAGCCATTAATATACCCCCATAGCCATTAATATGCCCACATAGCCAATAATATGCCCCCATAGCCATTAATATGCCCCCATAGCCATTAATATGCCCACCATAGCCATTAATATGCCCACAGAGCCATTAATATGCCACCATAGCCAATAATATGCCCACAGAGCCATTAATATGCCCACCATAGCCATTAATCTGCCCCCCATAGCCTTTAATATGCCCCCTTAGCCTGTAATATACCCCCATAGCCATTAATATGCCCCCCATAGCCATTAAGGTGCCACCCTTAGCTAATAAAAATAAAATAAAAAAAACCTACTCACCTCAGCAAGGTCTGCGCGTCCAGGTCCTGCAGCTTGAGAATGGTGTAAGCAGCGTGATGTCATCACGCCAGTTACACCGTCTCGCGGGGCCCGGAACCTCCTCAGCCGGCAGAGCTGCTGGCTTAGAGGATCCCAGCGTCGCAGGAGGGTGATGAAAGCGGTGCGTCACGCCCCCTGTGACACTGAGGTGTATGTACAGGGCTTACCAAGTGCTGATACATACGGGGGAGAAGACAGGATGGGAATGATCTGTCCTGCCTCCTCTCCGACTCTGTGAAACGGCCGTGCAGTCAGAGATCGGCAGGTGGTGCCCGCACCTAGGAGCGCTACAGGCCCATGGCAGTGGCCTGGAGCCGCAGACATTCTGGGCACAGGCAGATTTATTCAGGGCTCGTGCCTCGAATAAAACTGCCTAGCGACGCCCCTGGTTCCAGAATAACCTATCTGTATTTTTGAGCGTGGGGAAAACTGGAGTACCCAGTGGAAACCCATACAACCATGGGGAGAACATGCATACTCCTTACGGGTGTTCTCCTTGGTGGGATTTAAACCCAGAATCCCAGCCAATAGTGCAAACCAATGAGTCACCACTTAGCCTAATATTAAATCAAATTTCTGACCAGTTCCTGAAATTAATGCAGATCCCAGACTACCAAAACAATTCAGATCTGGCTGCTAAAAGTAATCAGACCCTAAAAATGAATGAGACTCCAGACAAGACACAATATATATTTATACAAACATATATGCTTCTGTGTCCTTTTTTACTTTCAGCTGTTGTCCTGATAGCGGCCAGGTTTCAGGTGTCGTCTGCACTGCTGCAAACAACATCAGCACCTTATGTGCCGGGCCCTAGCAGTAGTTCAGATTCATACAGCAGACTTGCTGACAAGAAATACGATAGTGCTATTTTTGGGAGGTTGTTTCTAATGGAGTTTACTGTACAGTATAATTGACATGCTATCTTTATTCTGAACATCAGAATGATTCTGTTGATACCAAGTTTATAAAGTTTTCCATATGTTTTACTAGTTTTACTTCCTTCCCAACATTTGACATAAGATTATGTAATAGTCGGGCAGGGTTTAACGCAAATCGGCATAAATGTACGTCATGGCGATCATGCAGGCTCAAAAATAGAGGCCCATGATCATTGCGGGAAACCATCTGTATATTACAGTTTACTCCAGTAATAGCTAATTAACCCTTAAGCAGCTGTGTTCAAATGTGACCGCTGCAGCTAAGGGACAGACAGAGGGAGGGAGCACTCATTGGCATCCCATGAAGCGATCCATGTAGGCTGGAGGGCACAGCAGGGCATGGTGATTGATTGATAGATACAATATATAACAGCTATGTACTGCTATGTACTGTAGCAGTGATCTACTTGATTGTTGATTCAAGTCCCCTACGGGGACAAGTGAAAAAGTAAAGTAGAAGTGGAAAAAAAAGTAAAAAAAAAAGTAAAAACACACTTAAATAAAGTAAAAAAACATGCACTGCCCTTTTCTCATTACAAATGTCAATCATACCAAAAATGATCAAAAATATAAAAGTAAAAGAAAGTACACATGTTTGGTATCGGTACCTTCATACTGACACATTATGCACATTTACTGCATTTTATATTCTTATTCACATTTATTTATATCTTCTTCATATAAAAGCACACACAAGCATGCCTGATGAAGGGGGCAGAGCCCAAAACGTAACTTCAGATGTGTGTTTGGCTCCGAGCTGCAGAAGCATGGATTGCAAAAGAACACTTTTGGAAAAATGGATAAAGGATTTTGGATACTAATCCATGAATATCACAGTTTTTTATACTACTGTATATTTATGTAAAAAATGCTTAAAAAAGCATTTGTGCTTTTACAAGAAGAAAATATCAATAACTGTGAATAAGAATATAAAATTCATTAAATATGTAGAACGTGTCAATATTAAGTAAAATGGGACATACAGAAGATTACTGATTGACAAATGATTAACCTGTCAATAAAAATAAAAAGAAGGTCGACTAATATACAATACTATCGGTATTTGGTACCTGGCCTAAATCTGTCATGTTATTTTACCCATACGATGAAGGCCATAACAAAAGAAAAAAATTAACTGATTATCTGACTGCACATAAAATGAAATAAAAAACAATCAAAAAGTCACATAAACCCAAAATTGGTACCAATGAAAACTTCAGTTTATCCTGCAAAAAAGCCCTTAGACAGCTCTGTATATGGAAAAATAAAAAAGTTATGGCTATCAGACGAGATGCATAAATATTGTTTTACACAACAAAAACTATTTTTTTTAAGTGCTACAACATAAGAAACTATATAAATTGGTTATTACCGTAATTGAATCGATCCATGGAGTGAAACTAACATGTCATGCATGAATGCACAGTGAATGCTGTAATAAATAAAAATATAAAACACTTACAGAATTGCTGCATTATTTCCATCCTGACTCCCAAAAAACAGATTAAAAGGAGATCAAAAAAGTCATGTCCCCCAAAAATAATAACAATAAAAGAATAAAAACGTCAATCCAACCTGCAATCAACAAGCCGTTAAAAAACTCTGTACACAGCAAATAAAAAGGTATGGCTCTTATAATATGGCGATGCAAAAACATGTTTTCTTTTTTAACTCCTTAATGCCAAGCCTATTTTTTTCACATTTGTTTTCTCCTCGCCTTCCCAGAGCCATAACTTTTTCATTTTTTTTATCTACATAGACATATGAGGGCTTTTATCTTGCGGGGAAAAGAAGTACTTTCTAATGGTGTTATTCATCGTACCATAGAGTATACTGGGAAACCGCACAAAAATTCTAAGTGGGACAAAATGTAAAAAAAAAACACACTTGTACCATGTTTGCGGGGGGGAGGGGGGCTGGGGAGGGTGTTATATGTATTCTACAGGTTGATACAAATCCTGCAATGCCAAACATGGACGGTTTTCATTATGTTTAGATACTGAAAAAAAAATCATTTTCTATTTTTTTACATTTTTGCCGCATGCCATTTTCTGTAACCAATAACTTTTTTGTACTTCTACCTACAGACTCACGTGAAGGTGCATTTTTTGTGGGCTGAAATGTACTTTTTGTCTTATTCAAAAGGATTTTATTGAAGAATGATTTGGATACATAAGCAGTGAACAGCAATTAGAAGAGGTAAAAATTCTATATCTGAAATAAAGCTAGAGCACCAAGGACAGGATATTCATTACAAAATAATGAAAAGTACAAGCATAAGTGATATTGTAACATAGATACAAAGCAGTGCTACAAACGGTCTATTGGTTAACAAGCATGTGGTAAAAGCTAGATTGAGATACATAAAAAAAATAGAGATATCAACTAGATTGTACCATTGTCCAATCTCATTTGTAACTGTGAAGTATCCACTTTCAACTCTTATGTACTGAGCAGGAAATATACAAACTTAGAAACATGAACAAGGGGAGATCATTTCGATCGGTCTCAGGTCTACAATATAATAGACGGAGAAGACCACTCGAGTAAGGAAGGTGTATGTAATATTCACATCAGCAAAAGGAGCGATCAAGGTCAGTACGGCAAAAGGTTAGCCAATCACTCCATATCTGTAGGTGTCTCATAGCGAAAAGAAGAGAGTCTTTTTGAGGCTCTTCCATCCGCTGGAGCATGTGAACTTCCCAAAGCCAGGATGATATGGACGGGCCTGAAGTAGATAACCAGAGCCTCGGGAAAACCATCTTGGCTGCCAGGATCAGGAATGAAAGCACGTGAACCCTAAGAGAGGTAGCCGGGAGGGGTATATTGAAAAGTAACACAGTAGCATGTATAAGTTCCACTTTCACCCAAAAGGGTTGAATTATCGGAAAGCTCCACCATATGTGAGACATGGTACCAACATCTGACCAACACTGCCAACAGATATTGGAAGTCACGGGGTATAAAGAGTGTAGAAGGGCTGGAACCCTGTACCATCATGTGATAATTTTATAGTTCAATTCCTGAGCCTTAACTGAAACAGATGATTTCTGTGCTAGAAATAAGGTCTTTTCCCAACTCTCAGTTGAGAGCTCTCTACCCAGCTCCCTCTCCCAACCTCCTTGGAAGGAGTATTTGCCCTTGACAGACGGCTGCAACATCCCACATATTTTTGATAGTGTATGCTTCGCCATAGGGCCCCTCATACACCATGTCTCAAAGGGAGAGTTTATTAGCAAGATAGAAACTTCGCAATTGATAATAATTCAATCTTGAGAAACTTGTGCTCGATGGATCACTTTTAAATTCTTGATATGATCTCAGGGATCCCTCAGAAAGCACACTCCCAAAAAGTGAAGAGGATGCCTCTCTGTCCTGTAATCGAGTGATAGCCAAGGATAGAGATCCTGGGACATCAGGGTTACCGATAAGTGGCGTAAGGGGGCTTCCCGGGTGGAGCAGGTAAATTCTAGAGGGGAACGATCTACAGACCGAAATAAAGATTCGGGCTACCAACAGGACATTGCAGAGAAGTCTTTTTGGCATGTGAAGGGGTGTTAACCAGGGCAGCGCCACTGTGGGGGGCTCCATAGAGCAGTGAACCAATTTGAACCCATAATTTCGAGGTGACATTATAAAAGGAATCTAGTGTACGGGCCATGACTGCCGCTAAATAATAGGTTAGGACCCCTTCCGACTTGGGTCTTGTGAGAATGGAGAATGTCAGTCTGGGATGCTTCCGGGCCCACACGAACTCTGAGATTAATTTTAGTTTTTGATAGAAGGAATGAATAGGGAAGCCCTTTTATCACGAAGTACCTGAGCCAAACATCTACCCAGCTTATTGCTCCGTGTGTAAATGGAGCTGGAGCAGATTTGATGGTATCATATATGTTTATGCTCCAGTAGTTGGAGAATTTCGTGACGGGTTTGTATAAGATCTCTAAAATCCAACTCTAAACCGGAAGATTTGTGAGTTGATTCAAGGTGACCTAATCGCGAGTGAAGGGCTTTTAATTTATGAGACATCTCCTTTTTAAGTATGAGCCCAAGCTTTATAGGAACACCTCGTAAGACGCATTTGAGGGCTTCGAATTGGATTTTGGGGAAGGTGGTAACTGATAAATGCGTGGCGTGAAATGAGTCCATCATGGCCTTCAAATCTGATAAGCAGAGGAAATCGGATAAAAGGGACTCATTCAGTTTCCAGAAAAAAGGCTGGTCTGATATAGTGTGGAAGGATGAAATCACAGTGTATTGGGGTGTGGTCTGAATACAGTATGTTGCCAATAGAGACATTCGAGACATGAGGTAATAATGAATGATGGGGGAGGATATAGTCTATATGGTTATATGTACCATGCGGATGTGAGAAAAAGGTATCATCTCAATCTCCAAGCCAAGCATCCACCAACTGCATGTCATTGAATAGTTTTCAGTGCCTGTTGAGAGTGCACAAAGTTATAAAGGAGTGACTATTAGAAGTGTCCAATGTGGGGTTTAAGGCCAAAAGTGACATCACCGCAGAGCACAAGTTGTCCTTGGGCAACTTAGGTGAGGGAATCCATGAATTTGGTAAAGAAGGAAAGATGGCCAGAGTTAGGGGTGTATATATTGGCAATCGTATATGTGGCCCTGGATGTTGCATTTGATGAACAGAGTCCGGGCATCATCATCCGGAAGAACATCTAGAATCTGGACCGGCAATGATTTATGAAAAAAAATGGCAACCCCCTTCGTTTTAGCCAGTGGGTTGCTACTATGATAGCAGACAGGAAAGTATCTGTTATGGTAATTCAGAATATGGGAGTTTAGAAGATGAGTTTCTTGCATATAAACAACAAAGGGCTTCTAAGGAGCGGGTACCAGAGAAGCTAATAGGTAAGAATGGCTGAGACCTACCAGGAGGACCGAGAAGGCGTAAAACTAAACATTAACTCTATAACTAAAATAGGCCTATAAAAGTCAGGCCAATGTCCTACAAAAAGCAGAGATTGAACTGCAAAGGCCAGAGTGACATGAAAGAAGGCCAATATTCTTTGAGGTCTGAGAAAATATTAGCTAGGTATCACAAAGGCGTGTGTGATTAGGAAGACATCACATAGATAGAGATGTCACAGGGTAAATATTTCACTGTTGAGCAGCTGGCGGCATGATCCTCCACCCTACTCAAGCAGAGAATTTTCGTCAAGAGCAAACCGCCAGCCGCTGCTTAAAGTAATTCTGCAAACACAGTTTATACAAGTAGACAAACTTAAACAAAGAGTGGCTGCATATACTGTAATGAGCTCTCACTAGTGGAAGGGAGGGGAAAGGGAAGAAGGGAAGGAGCAGAGAAAGGACAAAAGAGAGAGAGAAGGAGGGAGAGAGAAAAAGGGAAAAGGGGGAGTAAGAGGGAAGGGCAGGAGGGAGAGGGGGGGTATAGGGAACAGAAGGGAGCACGGGAGATGAAGGGCAAAAAGGGGAGATGCAGATAATTCCTGCATCTCTCATCACAGTGCAGGACAACTAAGGCAGGAGAGTCAGCAAACTACCATCAGGGTAATTTAAGAGAGGATAAAATTGGAAAAAGCAGATAAGACGACAATCAATGAACCTATCTCGTGGTCAGCAGTCCCGGAGATCAGTGATGATGATGTCTATTGGGTGGAGAATGTTCAGGACTTCCCAACCACCGTCGAGGCCTTTGAGGTTTAGGCGCTGCATCTGGAAGCGGGGAAGCCTGTCGGCCCCGAAGAAGACCCTCGAAGAGGAGTAGAATTCATCATTGTTGCCATTTTCCAATCAGGAAGAGTCACTTCAGGGAGGTCGAGCGCAGAGTAGAAACCCAGGGGGTCCGACGGCAAGCGGAAAGACAGGGATATGTCCTTGTATCAAACCTAGATGGCAAATGGAAAGCCCCATCTGTAAGGGTCCGGAACCTGTGTGGTTGTATGAGAGTCACTCAAATGGCAAACAGGGGCTGCGGTCAAAGGTGGAGGGCTTAGTGCTGAATGGGCTGGGCTACCGCCCCATGTGGAAGAGTTCAGACTTGAATGCCATGACGGGCTGTTCTGCAGTATATTAGTGGAGGCCTTTTGATCAAGGTGTGGTTGCTCAGGCATGGGCCTCGAGGCGGCTGTCAGGGGTCCTCTAGTCAGCAGGGAGGAGATGATGGCAAAATGTTCTGGAACGGGTGAGGGGACTCATCCAGGAGAGACCGACAGATGTTGGGATGTGGCATGCCTTGTGAGGGGGGGAAAATGGCCCCTGCGACACAATGTTGAGAAGTGGTAGCCAATATGGTGTCACTAAGTTCTTCCACAGCCCAGTTAACAGAGCTGTTGGGCTGAATAGGTGAGTCGGGACTTGCTGCAGGCGGGAAAAGCAGTGCAACGGCCTCTGCCACTATGTCGGGGTGTTGTGGCAATCCACCCTCCTTTGCAGAAGTGACTGATTGGCCCAAGATATTATTTGCGATGGCTGCCCTTTGGTTGTGGGGGTGGAGCAGGTACTGACTGTCAGATCGTGCAAAGTCCCCCGTGGAGCTGTCGATCTGGATTTCACTTGCTGCCGCGGAGGTCCACGTCTCCGCGTACTTCGCGGACCCCACTGCCAGCTGGGGAAGGCTGGCACTCCGGGACAGGGAGTGGAGTGGAGAGGAGAGAGAAGTCATCGGATCCGCTAGTGGTGAGCGAGAGCCCTGGGATACTCGGGCTGCCGGTTGCATGGCGTCCTCCTCTAACCTCTGCACTGGGGCTGATAAATGGTATGAGAGTCACTCAAACGGCAAACAGGGGCTGCGTTCAAAGGTGGAGGGCTTAGTGCTGAACGGGCTGGGCTACCGCCCCATGTGGAAGAGTTCAGACTTGAATGCCATGACAGGCTGTGGTGGGCCAGTGTTTGAACCAGGATCTGCTTCTCTCTCATATGTTCTGAGGAAAGCAATACTTTAGCAGTGTTCTTCGAGTCATGAGGATCAGCGGTGTCAGTCAGCGGCTCTGTCATAGGCCCATGGCTTTTCGGCAGTATATTGGTGGAGGCCTTTTGATCAAGGTGTGGTTGCTCAGGCATGGGCCTCGAGGCGGCTGTCAGGGGTCCTCTAGTCGACAGGGAGGAGATGATGGCAAAATGTTCTGGAACGGGTGAGGGGACTCGTCCAGGAGAGACCGACAGATGTTGGGATGTGGCATGCCTTGTGAGGGGGGGGGGGGGAAATGGCCCCTGCGACACAATGTTGAGAAGTGGTAGCTAATATGATGTCACTAAGTTCTTCCACAGCCCAGTTAACAGAGCTGTTGGGCTGAATAGGTGAGTCGGGACTTGCTGCAGGCGGGAAAAGCAGTGCAACGGCCTCTGCCACTATGTCGGTGTGTTGTGGCAGTCCACCCTCCTTTGCAGAAGTAACTGATTGGCCCAAGATATTATTTGCGATGGCTGCCCTTTGGTTGTGGGGGTGGAGCAGGTACTGACTGTCAGATCGTGCAAAGTCCTCCGTGGAGCTGTCGGTCTGGATTTCACTTGCTGCCGCGGAGGTCCACGTCTCCGCGTACTTCGCTGACCCCACTGCCTGCTGGGGCAGGCTGGCACTCCGGGACAGGGAGTGGAGTGTAGAGGAGAGAGAAGTCATCGGATCCGCTAGTGGTGAGCGAGAGCCCTGGGATACTCGGGCTGCCGGTTGCATGGCGTCCTCCTCTAACCTCTGCACTGGGGCTGATAAATGATGCCTCTGCTCGTCTTCCTCTCTAACTGCCGGGTAAGATGGCGTCTCCTGTATTGAAGCGCAGAAAGGCTCCGCAGTCTGCTGGTAATGCCAGCATCTCGGGCCTCAGGGATAACAGAGACAGGAGGTAGGGTGTCGAGTCCACCGATGGTGGGTGCGAGCCCCAAGGTGCTCGGTCTATTAGCTGCACAGCGTCTTGGTTTGTCCTCTGCACCAGAGCTGGTGGATGGTGCCTCTGATTGCCATGTGCCCCAACCGACGGGCAAGATGGCGCCTCCGGGGATGAAGCGCGGGAAGGTGGCTGGTCCCCTGCAAGGTCCGATAGTGGAGCAAAGAAGTTGGAGATCAATATACACCCTGACGCAGAGGTCTTGGTCGCCCTAGGAGACCTTTTTGAGCGCTTGCTGCCTTGTGTGGGGTATAAATAGCTAACCCTGGACAGAGCTCCTTTCAAACATGTCCTTCTTCTCACTTAGCTAGCCACGCCTCCACCCTCCCCCTCCGAAATGTACTTTTTATTGGTACCAGTTTGGAATACATGTGACTTTGTGAATACATGTCACTTTTATTCCAATTTTTAGGGCTTGTGAATTTATTAAAAACCTGCAATTTTTATGCAGTGATATCAATTATGTATAATTTTTTATTATTTAATTTTTTTATGTGTAAAATGGCAAAAGGAGGGTGATTTGAACTTCTAGTATTTTTTATTTTTATACTTTAAAATATTTTTATTTTTTACTTTAACATCGTATCCCCTTAGATAGTTTCAACACTAGGGAAGATCGATCATTTATACCTTCACCAGATTTCCAGCTGCCATGTAAATTATGCAGGGCCCCACAATCTCGCCATGTGGACCCTAAACAGAGTGAAGAACGGTACGTAGCACAGATTCTCATTCATTTGGATGCCATGGCCATGTTTGCCGCGGTATCTAAGGCCATGTTCACACGGCATCTTTTGGGACGGATTTCTCTCCGTACTTCGTGCCATACTGCGTGAAATACGGCTGAAATCCGTCTCAGTCATTACGGTAATCCACAGTTCTCATAGAGAACTATGGATTCTGACTCCTCTCCCTGCTCGCTGTATTTCGAGAGCGGGGAGAAAGTGACTTGTCAATTATTCACGGCGGGATACGCGCTGTGGATAATAAATGTTTATGGGGCCACCCCCCTCCCCCTCCCGCCCTGCCCCCACTGCACAGCACACGGCGTAATTGCGGGCGAAATCCGTCCCTGCAATTACGCCGTGGATAAGCTGTGTGAACATAGCCTAAAGGGTTAAACAGCATGGGATGCTACCAGCAGGTGTTAGCTACAATTAGCAGCTGGTGCCCACTACAAAGCACCTTACCTCCATCTGGACATACATATACATCCAGATGTGGTAAGTGGTTAAATACTGTGTATACTTGATTATAAGCCGAGTTTTTCAACCCAAATAATGAGCTGAAAAAGCCATCCTCACCTTATACTTGAGTCACTGTCAGGAGCTGTGATGGCCTGGGCGTCAGCAGGGACACTTCAGCTATATATGACTCCTCTGGGAGTCGCACACAGCTGAAACCCGAGTTAGCCAACAGCTTTCGGGCGCTGCCATGGCCCGGGCGCTGTCGGCGATCTCTTCAGCTGTATGCGAGTCCTGTATGCTGAAGACTCTAGACTTGCGGTCTTCCAGAGTTATCTGGCACAGGCAGCGTGTGTCATCACGCTGCCTGCGCGGCCTTATGACATCACGCTGCTTGTGCAAGAAGACGGAGTGCGGAGAGAGCCTCGGAGTCGCAGAGAAAGGTAAGTACTTGTGTTTTTTTTTTGTTTAGCAAGCCCTGCTTCTACCTGCCTATAACTGCCTATGAGGGACATATATCTGGCTATACCCGACTATGGGTTACATATACCTGGCTATAAATGCCTATACCTGCCTATGAGGGGACATATACCTACCAATAATTGCCTATACCTGCCTATCAGGTGTCATATACCTGCCTATACCTGCCTATGAGATGAAATATAACTGCATATCTCTGACTATGGGGGGACATATAGCTGCCTATGGGGGACATATACCTGCCTATGGAGGGGCATATATCTGCCTATGGGGGGACATATACCTGCCTTTGGGGGACATATACCTGCCTATACCTGCCTATGGGGGACATTAAACTGCCTATACTTACCTATGGAGGACATATATCTGCTTATGGGGGACACTAAACTGCCTATGGGGGACATTAAGCTGCTTATACCTGTCTATGGTGGACAATAAACTGCTTATACCTGCCTATGTAAGTGTCAGATGCAGGATTTTATTGAAAACATTAAAATCTGTTAATAACGTCTATATCCAGTGATTATATCTAGAAACTGTCTATATACTGTATCTGTATCTCTATTTACCCTTGACCAGTTTACTTCAGACATTATGCGCTTGGAATGCATAGCCTATGCAAGGAAACTACCTTGGGATGTACCTGCTCTGAAAGATGCTGAGGACATTAAATGGACTCTTTATGGTTTACTAAGAAACTAGTTTAAGCAACACAAACAAAAATGGCGCAGAGTACACTTGTTTCAACATCCAATATCCTTTGAAGTAAACAACTCTAAATATGAGGTTGTTTTGATGAACTGTGTAACATTATGCAACGTATGCAGAAATGAAGGATTGAATATCACCATATATGAATTTACACTTTGATTTCCTTGTTAACTTGCCTCACCAAATGCCAATTAACCAATGATAAAACAACACATGCTTATGACAATGCTTACATATCAAAACCTTTGTACTTCCTTGAATTAAACAGTTGTATTATCCATCACTATGACTGGATAGTATTTCTTGGGGATCCCATACTTAATTTGAAGGAGATAGCAATTGAAAGAAGTACAGATAAAAGGATAACATTTGTGCTTTACATAATTTTATTGGTATCCATTTTTATTTTTGAAAATTTACCAGTAGCCGCTGTATTTTCTACCCTAGGCTTATACTTGAGTCAATACGTTTTATCGTTTTTTTGTGGCAAATGTAGGTGCCTCAGCTTATATTTGATTAGACTTATACTCGAGTATATAGGGTAAGTTTGTTTATTGTGTAAAAGTAGTAAAACATAAAAAAGTAGATGGAGTTATTGCTGTAATTGTATTGACCTGCTGAGTAAAGCTTGCATGTCATGTATGCAGCATGGTGACAGCTGTAGAAAATAAAACCTGGGCTTGAATGAGATCTATATTATGCACAGTGCAAGGATAAAATCCGGCTGAAGATGCAGTATGTCCACAATTATGAATATAGGAATAGCTTCCAGCACATGCTACTCCTATTTTCATTTTGTTTATCCTGCCTCCCATAAATCTTGATAAAAAGTTATCAAAGCGTTATATGAAACCCATAACAGTACCATTTAAAACGTCAATTCATCCCATAAAAAACAAGCTCTTATAAAGCTCCGTGTACAGAAAAAAAAAAAAGTTATGGCTGACAGGCTATGACGACATAAAACCACAATTTTTTATAAAACGTATTTCTGTAGTAGTAAAACATCAAAAACTATGTGAAACTGACATTGTTGTGATTGTACCGACCACATAGTAAAGTTATCCTGTTATTTATACCACACAGAAAACGCTGGAAAAATAAAACCTGAAAAGCATTGGGCCTGAAATGCACAATACACACCTACATGTGCTCCCTGAAGGGTGTTTGATCCAAAATGGTGACTTCATGAAGTTCCACCGGTTTTGGTACTTTGGGGATTTTGAAAATGGCACCAACCAAAATTTGTGTTACAAAAGCGAGATAGTGCTCACTCTTACTGTGCATCCAAACAGTAGTTAACACCTACATATGGGGTATTGCTGACCTTGGAAGAATTTGCAGAATTAATTTTGGGGTGCTTTTTTCCAGGGTTCTTAGTGAAAGTAAAATATTTTCAGCTAAAACTGATTATTACTGGAAAAATAATGCTGAAAAAAATATTATATGGAAAAATAATGGCCAAAAATTATATTTGTTGAACACTGCGGGGCCGCACACTTCACCCCCGGATATATTACTTAAGGGGTGTGGTTTCCCAAATGGGTTTTTTTCAGGGGTGTTTATTAAGTTCTAGCACCTTAGGATGTCCACAAACCTGTAATGGTACCTAAAGAAAATCCTAATGAAAATGAGACCCCAAAATCCAGTAGGTACTCCTCCTATTCTGAGGCTTATGTTTGAACCCAATAGCGCAGTATAACTACAAAAAATACAAAAAGAGGCAAACTATTGTTGAAGGTAGAGTGTATATATTAACAAAAAAACACATTTGCCATTGACATTTTTCCTTCAACAAAAAAATAATATATAACCTTTAATCAAAGATGCTTTAAAAATAGCAGTTATTTAAAATTATAGCTCCAGATCTCTATGATAACTGTTTCTTGTTTGACCAATCCAGCCAAGTGGATCTAAGTCAGATGAGATAAGTGATTAATGTTTTTAAAATGTACCTAAGCATTAAATCAAGCTCTATGGCTATATTCAAAAACCTTGATAGGTTACACAGACAGAAGCAAAGCACTGCATAAAATGCTCAAACATATGCTACTGTGTTTCCCTGAAAATAAGGCATCCCCCGAAAATAAGACCTAGTGCGATTTTTTTCAAGCTTAGAAATATAAGGCCTCACTTGAAAATAAGACCAAGCGGCAGTCATTGTTACAAGAGCACCTATCACCTCCACACAAACACACACACATTAATAGTAGATGAAATTATAAGACTTCTCAAATACATGTCATTAACAGTCCAGAGGATTTATCTCAGTATTATAGGGAGAAGGCTTTTAATTTCACTTTGTAAGTCAGGAGATCCTACGGAAGGCTGTAGAAGATACAATCTGTGCAGGGGGGAGCTGAGGACGTAGCTGCTTGTACAGGGGGATCTGAGTCTCTCACTACATACACTGCAGGCACAGCACACTGATGAGACTACAGTATATTAATACATTATGATTTTTTTTGTTCAACAATAAATGTGAATTCTTGTTTATGGAAAAAAAATACGTACCCTGAAAATAAGACCTAGTGCATCCTTAGGAGTAGCTCACACAGTAGCTGAGGACCCAGATCAAATTTGGAGACAGATACAAATAAGTGTTCAGCACTTGCCACACTATTTTCTTGTAGGCGCTGTTTTAGCAACATTGCCTGAGGTGAATTTAACACTCAAAATCCTGCTCCAGCCACTGCCTATGGTAATTAGGACACAGTTAACCTTCTAGTGTGCACTACACCCTGCTGAGGTCTCACAGATTAATTCACCAGTGGATGTAAAAACAGTCATTTGTTAGTCACCTAGTAATATAGCTTTAACCCCTATATACACCATCAGTCAGAGCTCAATATCAGAAATATGCTCACTGTCTGTCTCCTGCTTTAATGTTACATAGGGAGGTGATTTGCTAACTGCCTAATTTAAAGATCTCACTCAGGCTCTCTATATATGCGCTCACTGCCTGTCTCCTGTTTGAGTGCTAGAAATGCTGTTTTGAATACTTTAGGGGGTGGGTTCTTATGTGGAGTCATTTATGGGGATTTCTAACATACAAGCCCCTCAAAGGTACATCAGAACTGGACTAGTCTCTAAAAAAGCTATGCTATGAGTAAGGAGTAGTTGCTCTAAATGCGTAAGCTGAGTCCCGCAAGCTGAACTTATTTTCTACTTTGTGTGTATTGTTATGCCTATTTTATTCTTTTGATACATGGATTTTAAAATTTTGGACCAAAAAACTTGTATTTTTTAATGCAATGCTAGTTTTTAATTCAATGCTAGTTCCTCTGCATTGACTGTTCCCAAGGTTACAACTCTATTTCCTTTACACCATGCCTCCTCCGACTGAAGGTGCAGCAAGAGCTGGGTGAGCTGTTACATTTATCTTCTTTGCTAAAAAATCTATGTTGCAAATTTTCTTGAAAATGTGAAAGATTGCTATAAAAATCCCCTAACGTCGTAAAAAATAAAAAAGACATATAAAAAAAGGATACCAGCTTAGATTGGGCATATGGTAGATGCCAGTTCTAAACTACTTTTTGTGGTATAACTAACCATCTTGCGCGTAGAAATTTGTGAAATTGTGAATGGCAAATTTTTCCAACATTTTAAGATTTTTCACAATTACACCAGGATAACACCAAAATGTAGTACTTATGTATAAGTACAATGTCATGAAAAAACAGACTCTGAATCACATGGATAGGTAAAAGTATCAAAATGGTATTCTCATATAAAGTGACATTTTAAAAGTGGGGCTCTGTCACTTTCTGTGTCCTTAACGTAGAAACTTTTTTTTATTTTTTAGATTTGCTTTCTATCACCCTATATTGTTATTTTTTTCCCACCTACAGACCTATATTTAGCAGACTTAAGTGTAATTTTTATTTTATTTTAGGATACAACTTTGTGATCAGTTCTTGCTACACTTTCTTACATCATGCAGGATAAATAATATTATATTTTAATAGACTGGACTTTTATGGATGCAACAATACTAATTATGTTAACCTTTTTATTTGTAAAAGGGGGTGCTTTTTTATTTGCATTTTTCTTCTCTCTTGGGTTTTTGACCACTAAACGGTGAAATCACTTGTACACTATTCTGTGATACAAATACTGTATATTGTAGAATATTATATAATTATGGTGTTCCTCTGCATTATGCAGGGTGTAATAGGAACAGCAGGATAAAAGGCTTAGGGTATGATTACATGGTGTTTTGAATCCGATTTTGGATCTGAAAATCGCATCCAAAAGTGCTGTGTCAATCAGAACCAAAACGCATCCAACTCGTAGGTGCATATTTGGATGCCTTTTGGCTGCAGTGGGATCGCACCCTATAGTTTTAAATAGGACATCTTCTGCGTCTTTCAGATCAAGAATTGACATGTCAATTCTTTGAATGGATCAGAATGATGCATCAGAAAGACGCAAGTAAACCACGCATCAGTGATCACTTGTCTGAATGCCGATGCGCGTTTCATATTGAAAGCAATGTAAAATACACTGCACATTGTTAGATGTGTGTTTAGGTAGGTTTAGCGTCCGAAACACAGATCCTAACATGCATCTATAAACGTATGTAAACATGGACTCAACGCACCGTGTGAACATACCCTAGGGGTATGTTCACACGGCATAATTGCGGCATGCATTCCACCGCATATCTGCGCTCTAATATGTACAAAATGTTCGCCACAATTACGGTAATTCATAGCTCTCATAGAGAACTATTAATTACGCCTCGTCCCCCCCGATCGTAGTGACATGTCAATTGTTCGCAGCGCTTACGTATCGCTGACAATGCATGTGAATGGGGCCGGCCGGGGGCAAGCCCCCCCCCCCTCGTGCTTTAGAGGTACTTGCTGATCAGCGCTTCCTTCTAAAACACCCGACGTATTGCGTCGCGTACAGTATGCGCCCCTAAACGGAGTGTGAACATACCGTTAGGGTGCTGGCTTTAATATACAGCCTACATCCACTGGTTACTGTAAGGCCTCGTTCACACGGCTTATTTTGCCGCGGATTGGCGCCAAACAGCCCCCCCGATTTTCGCTGCAGTTCGGCGCCAAACCGCGGCAGCAATTACGGTAATCCACTGCTCTCATAGAGAACATGGATTCCGTCGCTCCTCCCCGCACTCGGCGAATCCGCCGCGGGGGAGAAAGGACATGCACATTATTTACGGCGCGTACCGCCGTAAACAATGCATTGTCTTGGGCCAGGAGCGGCGCCCCCGCCGCGCTCCGGCCCCGCCCCCGCCCGCCCCTTATTCACGGCGGATTTGTGAGCTCAATACGGCTCACAAATCCGTCAGGAATAAGCCGTGTGAACACGGCCTAATTGTATGTCATTTGTTGGTAAGGGGTTAAGAGCTCTATGCATATGGCCCATGATAGTATGACATATATGGAAACCATTATTTAACCAAAGTACAATTTTCAAGTTTCAAGCATGGCCCTTGGAACCACATTAATAAAGTAATGTGACATATGTTTTGGCTGCAGATTTTGCCACATGGAATGTATTTACAAAAGGTGAAATCCACAGCAAACCCGCATCCAAATCTGAATTAAAATCTACATCTGCATGTAATAACATGTTGATTTTCCATCAGATTTGCTGACGCCAAATCAGCAAGAGAACATTATACCGTATGTGAATCTTTTCCTCCTGTAACCGGCCCCTCATTGTCACTTCTCCATCGGTCACTTCATAATTTATCCGTTAGTTGCCCTCTAATAATTGCATCTGCACTGCCAGTGTAGTTGCTGCTTATCATCATTATAATATTAGAAGCACTTTATGAGCATTCCCAGGGCCTGCCTGTACAGTAATATCTGAGTAATATCTGAGTAAACCTTTTATTCTTAATGAGTGGATAGTCTCTTCTGATCACTCTTATGAGATAAAACCTTACCTGTTTCTGAGTCACAGATCTGCTCACAAGCATTTATTGTTCTTTGGCCACAGAGATCCCGCACCCATGGAGAAGTAGCATTTGCTTGATAGTAGAGAAACAGCTGTGCAGGGTTTACCCAGTTTGATACGTCAAGGAAGCTTCCTTCACTAATCACAAAGCTGCTCCCTGCAGATAAAACAATCAAAACAAAAATGATCAAATACTTCACATCCAAAGACAAAACTGGATTATACATTTCATTACATTCCAGGAGCCTGTCAGAGGCATTTACTCCAACAAACTAACTACACCGACAGGAAGGGGTTCAAGCAACATTTAGGGCATATCCCCACGGCATGGGTTTTCGCACGGGTTTTCAGCCGGTTTGCGGTTTTTCAGACCACCTGAAAAACCGGCCGAAAATTAGCACAATTGTGCTCTGTGGAAAACCCGTGCAGCAGTCCTCACTGCACGAGTTATCCGCCCGGCGGTCCGGCGGCAAAACATTGAGCAAGCACCATCTTCTGTCCGAAAACCGGACGGAATCTGTGCTTCTCAATGGGCGGGGGGAGGGCTCTTCTCTGCTCATCGCAGAGAAAGGCCGGCCTCCCCCCCCCCCCCCCCGCCCACCCCGCGGCTGTTGGGACGGGCGCAAAACAGGACCGGCCGGTATTTATCCTATGCCGTGTGAACGCGCCCTTAGATCATGTATCTAAACAGATAAGCCAGGTTTTCTTAATAAGCTGAAGCTCTGCAAGTGTCAGCTGGATTGCCAAAGCTCCACAAGTGCTCACATCCTTCCTCCCAATTAACAACCCTGTGCCGCCCCTTTGTATCTCAGAGAGTTATGGGTGCTTTCACATTTTTGTTGCAGTACTGCAGTGCAGTAGAAACTGCCTTTATTACCAGCAAGCTCCTTTTCAACTTCCTAAATTGTTTAGAAAAGGTGCTTTCACGCAGTGTAGTTTTGGTGCATTTTTTCGCTTGCAGTACTGCATTGGAATTGAAGAGCTTTATTACCAACAGGCTCCTTCCAGTTATCTCAATATTTTGGAGAGGTGTTACAAGTGAGTGACCAATAACTGTTTATAATCCGCAAGACTTCAAACACAATACTTTTTACTCACATTCCAAACAATTTAGATAATTGAAAGAAGCTTGCTGGTAATAAAGACAGATTAATTGCAAGGCAGTACTTTAAGTGAAAAAAGCATATCAACATCGCACCAAAACTGCACCACATGAGAGCACCCAAAGGTGTTCTGATTAATCCATTATTCTGCTTACAGTCTTAGACTACAAACATAATTACTCACAACACCATTGTTAACAGATAACAACATTTAAAGAAGATTGCTGTTAATAAAAGCATTGTGGTACTGCAACAGAGAAACTGCACCAAAAACATGACAACCCCGCAATGTGTGAAAGCACCCTCAAGGGGCGATCAATAAAGTGAAAGGGGTATGTGAGCACCTGCAGTGAATGGGTTTGACCATTAGCATATTAAGAAAAACTGAACAACGGCCTTTATTACCAGCAAGCTTTTTGCACTTATCTAAACTGTCTGGAAAGTGAGTAATCAATTGGTGTGATTGTATCCACAAGACTTCAAACACAGTAATTGATTACTTACTTAAAACACCCTTCTGAACAATTCAGACAACTGAAAAAAGCTTGCTGGTAATAAAGGCAGTTTAATTGGAGCAGAGGTTCTGCCTGTAACCTCAGTCGCATGTTCCTTCAGGAATGATGGAAAAATAGCACAGCAGGTTGTGCTATTTTTTCTGTCTATACAACGGATACCACAGCGGAGACCCAACAAACCCATAGGGTCCTGATTGTTTAAGTGCCTATTTGTCTGTTTTCCTAATGGAACCTTTAATGCAGATGTAAGCCAAGCCTTACAAATATGGAGGTTTACATCAGAAACAGTAGGTTTATGTGGCGGTTTTTTAAACTGTGCTGATTTTTGGATGCTGATTTTCAATTTCAGATGTGGTTTTCAGATGTGGATTTCAGCCTCTATATGCTCAAACGGCCACCAAAAAATAGCGTCTTGTGCCCTGTCACACACGTTAAGATAGTTTGCAGTCTGTTTTGGATGTGGTTTCTATTATCGTTTCAGTGCAGAATCCACTTCAGAAACAACATCCAAACCAGCGGTGTGATCCTAACCTAAAGGCTATGTATGAATATTAACTCATTAATGACCAGCCTATTTTAATTTTTATTGTTTTCTTATATATACCCGCCTCCCAAGGGCCATAACTTTTATAATTTCTCTGTTCACATAACCATATGAGGATGTTTTTTTGTTGGATGAGATCTATTATTTATTGGTTCCATTTCATGTATCATATTGTGTGTTAATGAACCAAAATAAAAATCTTTCTGGGGTGGAGTGGAATATTTTTCATCCATACCAGTGCTCCAGGTCATATTTTTGCAGATTAGCTGTAGTTTTAATTGGTACTATTATTAGGTATATACAATTTTTGAATCACGTTTTATTAGATTTTTCCTGAAAACCAGGTGGACAAAAAACTCCAATTCCGGGTTGGATTTTTGATTGCTTTCTTATTTATGGCATTCGGCATGCAGGATAAAGAACATGAAATTTGATTAGTTTAGATCTTTACAAGCTTACTTGTATTTTTTTATGTAGATTTTGCAAGAAAAATTCTTTTGAAAAACATACCCTCAAAGCTTTTCTTAATTAGGGGTTATTCAAAGTAACTTTTACTGTGATCGAAAGTTATCTCATACGACAAAGAGATCATACAGTATGTCCTCTGTTTACTATCCTTTCCTACAACTTTGTTAAATACTTGGCAAGGTAAAGATAAGCAGTTTTTTGTTAATGGTACTTAGTGCAGGTTCACCTTTAATGAGTCGAAGGTGAATCCACACTTGATATTGCATATACAGCAGTCCCTTGATATACTTGTATTACTGGAATCACTTACTCTATGAGTTAAAGTGCTCTATTAATATCCAAGGAAAGCCATGGGAATTGTTAAGAGCTTATAAAAGCTTATGTGTGTTATCCACATTATAATGAAGTGATGCTCCCAGTCTACAGTAAGAGGCACCATCAGATTTGGGCTATGTTTATACTGTGCTATTACCAAGTATCAGAATACATGATAGATGTAAAATTAGTAGTTTGCTTCACTCTTGTTTAATAATACAAAGGGAAGTAGTTCATATTTGGAACTTTTGTTAAATATATGTGCTCCATTTAATGTCTTCAAGAGAGAATTAGAAAATATCACCAGTAGGAGCTTATGCACAGAGCCGTCTTAACAGAATTATGGGCTCCCGGGCATAGCACTGCAGTGGGCCCTGCCCAAATACATGACATCACACTTGGCCATGCCTCTTGCCCCCCTCAAGCACACCCATATTATCATGTCACTTATGCCTGGACACATGGCAGGGCAGGGAACTTTTGGCTTCTTTCTCCATCATGGTTTTATCTGTTTACACATCCTTAAAACAGAAAAAACAACTAAATAAGCAAAGCCAACCAAGAGATCCAGGGTATGTTTCTTGTATTCCTGTGACATACATTCACCAATTGGGGGCCCTATAGTTGTGGGGCTCCCGGGCAACTGCCTAGTGTGCCCAATGGAAAAGATGGCCCTGCCTATGACCAGAGTCTTCCACTGACTGCTATGATGAAGTAGCTTTCATCAGCTTCATTCTACAATCTATGTAAACAGTACGATTCAATGGTTAATGCCATATGAGAAGATGTATAACATGACTTTTAAGATGTTCTATTTACATACAGTGGGCTGTAAAGCAAGGGCGTTGCGAGTGTCCTGAAACATCCGGGCCACAGGCCCTTTGTATTACAACTCCCACATTTTTTTAGTACATTCAGGTTTGAATGCTAAGCTGTCTTCTCATACTTTAATCTACTCATTTTATTACCCTTTCCATAAAACATAAGCTTTATTTATAAGAAATTTTTCATCTTATTTGTTTTTTTCAAAAATTGTAAAAAAAAAATATTTTTTAAAACTATACTTTTTAATAGCAAAAAGAAGGTATGTTGAGGTAGCATTGTATATAGTTCTTGGTTAATTGGGGGAGAGGAGTTTAATTTGCTTCCTTTTTTAATCAATTTATATTTTTTACATTTTATATAACAAGTATAACAAGACCCAGCAGCTCCTGCAGTTACCTGACCCTGGCGATCACATGATGGCTGGGGACAGGAGCAGGCTTCCAACAGATCTGTATATACAGCTGTCTATGAGCTGCCTTCTCATCGATCCTCCACTCCCAATGCTACACAACCTCTGTGCAGCTACAATCTCTGAAGGGACGTTCAGGGATTTCTAGCATTTATAGCATTCACTGCTGGTTTTATTTAATTTTTTTATAAACTAGATTATCCCTTTACTATTTAACAAGTAGGAGTGTGGCGTTTCTTCCGCTAGCAACCAGAAGTTACTAAGGGGGCTCCAAAGTGTAACTTACAAATGATGCCAATTCTGCTCTATCACTCAGAGGACCGTGTGCTGTTTCTCATTACACTTTTCAAGTGAGGTCCACTCACTTTTTTACAACTTTTGACACACTTTTCAGGGTAAAACACCTTGTGAGTTAAAATCTGTGTTAGGACCTGAAGCCATGGGATCCATTTCACAACGTACACACACAGCTGGGATTGGGAATCCTGTAGCGATGGCAGTATGAACCAGCTGACAGGGAGTATGGCTTAGGTTTGTGGTCTCAGCTTATCTGGGCTTGCTGTTTACCTGTTACTACAGTCCCCGGTCACTTGGAGCCTTGAGAGCTTCTTGTTGCTCCCTCCAGTGCTTCTTCTCTCTTGAAGGTTCATTTGCTCCTTTCTTATTTTCCTGTCTCTTCATTTTTCATGCTGTCACTTGGCCCTGCCCCCTGTTGGGCCCATCCCTGTTAGTTTTACATTGTTTCTGGCTCCACCCACGCTCGAGTCTCATTAGTCCTGGCTCCACCTCTCTTCAGTTCTCATGATTCCTAGCCCGGCCTCCGCTCCTCCTGAACTGCTTCTACACAGGGTGATAGCGCAGAAGGGAAAGGTCAGCTGTTCACCCTTCTCTGCATCTCTGTAGCCGCAGTCTGCTAGTCCTGTGGTAGGGTTTGAGACCTAACCCTGCCTGTACATGTATCCCCTGAATAAGTATCATCGGCCGTTATCTATTGTATATGAAGGAAGAGGAATTGTCGACATTCCTCTCCACTCCATGCCTGCCCGACTCATTGCAAACCTATCCTCTCCCGATACTTCCCCTGTGCAGCGCTGCAACAACAGAGCTTCAGGCAGCAGTAGTCGCCACATCGCTGGTTCTAGAGATGAGCGAATTTCTCAAAAATTCGAATCGGCTGATTCGTCAAATTTTTCCCAAAAATTCGGTTCCTTTAGAATTTATTTCCGATGAATCACATTAAAAAACAGCTATTTCCTGACTGCGGAGAGCCTGTATGGTATTGTGGAACATTGTGCCATACAGGAATATTCATAGGAAGCATGGTTTGGTATTGAAACAATGCTGTGTTTTAGTATGACACACAGATATAATCGCTTCACACTTCACTTATCTGGGGGCAACTGGGGCAAAAACTGACCAAATAATTGAAGTGGGAACATAGCCTGACAAGGTAATGTCAACACCAGCTAGAAAGAACTGAGCTGAGGGCCAAGATCCCAATATAGCGTCAAAGAGCGCACTCCTTTTAGACTGTCATCAGATGATTCCACAGATTATGACACAGCCTGCTCTGTTAAACATTACATGTTACATGTAGAGCTACAAAGAGTTACTTTTTTCACCTATTGTGGTGAACTACCTTTGAAATACAGGTTATTATTTTGGGATATTGTTCTCTGCGCCAAAGAGTTACTTTTTTCACATGTAAGGTGAAACACCTTTAAAAATTATGGGTATATGTAGAATCTGTGGGAAGAAAGTGAAGAGTGGCCAGGGACCTAATGTTGGCACCACGGCCCTGTGTCAACATATGCAGCTTCACCATCCAGTGGCCTGGGAGAAACGTGTCTCAGATGGGGTGGTCCATCCTGCCACAGCAGCAGCACCTAGTGACATGCATCCCATTTCAGGCAGTCACAGCTCCACCACCTCTGCCAAAAGGAGTTGTCTGTCTTTCATCTACCGGTCCAGATGCTCCTGCTCTTCACTCCTCATGGCACCAGCAGTCGTTCACAAAGGCGATTACTAAGAAACAGTAGTATGCGTCTAGCCATCCTACGGCGCAGAAGCTGACCGGGCCTCTGTCCAAGTTGGTGGTACTGCAGTCCCTCCCTTTTTAAGTGGTGGACTCTGAACCTTTCAGGAACTGATGGCTTGTGCCAAGCTGAGGTAGAGAGTCAGTGCAGTGGGAGCCATCTTTACCCCAAGGAGAACTCGCTTGTCCACCCGAAATGTGGAGAGACTCGCCTTTGTCAAGATGAATCAGGCAAGGATCAGCCAGGATTTCCACACACACATGCCTGATGCATCAGATTAGATCAGCCATGCCGCCTCACCCAAACTTTGACAAATGAGTCTGGATTCTTCTGGCTACCTGCCTCAGCTACTACTCTGATGCTGCCACCCACCTGATGCCACATATCTGTTGCCAGCTGCTCCTTCTACCACCCATCATCTTTACCAGGAACTAGTATTGCCACCCACCTCCCCACCACTCAGGTCTCCTTATGCTGCTGCTGATGCTGTCACCTCCAGGCTATGTCACCATGTCACTGTCTGGCTTGATGCTGCTGCCACCTCCTCATTATGTCACCTAGCTGCCACCACCTCAAAATTATGTCATTGTGCCAATCTCTGACCTGATGCTACTTCTGCTATTGCTGCCGCCACCTCCACGCTGTGAAATTGTGCCAATCTGTGGCCTACTCATGCTGCTACCACCTCCACAATCTGTCATTGTGCTACTTTGTAAACTACTCATGCTGCTGCAACCTCCTCAATTTGTCATTGTGCCACTCTGTAAACTACTGATGCTGCTGCCAACTGACCACACTCTCATTTGACCACCCTGTGGTTTCCTAATGCTGTTTCCACCCTCCACCACTCTATGACGTTGCCACTATTTTTGGTTTTCCCCTTCTTTTAATCTGTCAGAAGGAATGAAAAGGACACTACACAACCAATTGTGTCTTCGGAGAAGCTGTAAGGCCAGTATGGCATGGTCCTTTGTTTGCATCAGGATTGTCTGATGATTAGGTAGCCAAAAGCAGGAGTGGATAAAAAACACAGAAGACATGCAAATATTCAATTTACTTGTTATCTCTTTTTTGGGCCAACTCCTGTTTCTTTTTGGCTTTAGCAATACTGATGGATTATTGACCGATTGAAAGTGGACACTGACGGATCAAAGGAAGGGCAAAATGATCAGTGACGTCAACGCAAAATTACTGCCGACACCTTCTCCACTCTTTTGGGAGGGAGGGGGCTCTACATGTATCAGTGTTTAATAGAATTAGCACAATAAATGAAAAAATTAACTCTTTGCCACAGATAGCAATATCCCTACAGACTGAACTGGATGGATTACAGATGTGTGTAGGGGAGACATACACACACTTGATTTGACACAGAGTTCCCCACAATAAGTGAAAAAATTAACTCTTTGCCACAGATAGCAATATCCCCCAAAAAAAAATGCTGGTTCAGGAACAGGTGTGTATATGACACACACCTGTGTATTTGAAACATATTTCAGCCCCGTAACTCGAAAATCAGAAGTATTTTGCACGGAGTGCAATCTAGTGCTGCTATAGAGTGATGCTTCTGCATAGAAGACCCAGTGACAAGTGGCAGAATATAACATGGCTGCCCTACTTATAGGGCTGTGACATCACAGAAGCTGGTTGGCTGCTGATTGGCTGCCTGTCTGCCCATGTCATTGAGGGCATTTCTTTCTTCCTCCCATAGATCTTTGCCCCATGTCACACCATGTGCTCGTGGCCATTTTAGATTTGTCACCACAAATCGCCATGAACTTTGGCTTCGTTCAGAATCGATTTTTTCTTGAAATTCTAAATGAATTCCACTTTGCTAAAGATCTATTCGTTCATCTCTAGTTGGTTCTCTAAAGTGATCTAACAATGTGGCACTACTAGTGAGGGCAACAACTGATTCGGGGAAGCAGGTACTATATCCGGGGCTCGAGCCCCGGATAAAACTGCATAATGACACCCTGCTGCAAAGTCTTCCTACCCCTTAAACTACTGCTCACTTTTAAACATTACAGCCACAAACTTAAATGTATTGTATTGATATTTCATTAACAGAGCAACATAAAGTTGCAAATATTTGTGAAATGTAAGGAAAATTATGTTTTTCCAAACATTTAAGAATTAAAATAACTAAAAAGTATGGCATGCACATGTATTCAGCTCCCCTGAGTAAATACTTTATAGTACCAACTGCAATAACATCTGTAGTCTGTTGGGGTATGTCTCTACCAGCTTTGTACATCTAGAGGTTGGAATCTGTCATGCCCCATATTTTTAATGAGATTTAGGTCTGAGCCGTGACTAGGCCATTTTAACACATAAATATGCTTTGATTTAAACCATTCCATTGTATCTCTGTCTGTATGTTTAGGGTCGTTGTCCTACTGGAAGGTGAACCCAGGCCCCAGTCTCAAGTCTTTTGCAGCCTCTAACAGGTTTTCCTCCAGAATTGCCCTGTATTTAGCTCCATCCATTTTTCCACCAAGTCTGACCTGCTCCCCAGTCCCTGCTGAAGCATAGACTCCCCACAGCATGATGCTGCCCCCACCCTGCTTCATGGTGGGGATGGTGTGTTCAGGGTAATGTGCAGTATTGTCTTTCCTCCACACGTAGCGTTTGTCATTTAGGCCAAAAAGTTCCATTTTAGTCTAATCTGACCAGAGCTCCTTCTTCCACATTTTTTTTTTGCGAACTGCAAACAGGACTTCTTATGGCTTTCAAACATGGCTTTCTTTTTGCCACTCTTCCATAAGGGTCAGATTTGTGGAGAACATGACAAATAGTTGTCCTGTGGACAGATTATTCCACCTGAGTTGTGCATCTCTGCAGCTCTTCCAGAGTGACTCTGGACCTCTTGCTGCTTCTCTTATTGGTGCTTTATTTATCTACATATTCACAACATGATTTTCAGTTTCTTAATTTTCAAAAATTTGTAAAAGCATGTATCATGTATACAATTTTGATGTGGAATGACTAAGTATTTTGATAATCTGTGATAAAGTTCAAACAAATTGTAACCTGAATGTGATTCAGCACAACAGATAATTATCCTTTATTACTTCAGCTATTGGTACAAATAATTTTTGAAAACGAGAGGTGAATTTAAATCTAAACTTTACTTTCCTGTTTAATCCTTTCTCACAACTTATTGGATTGATTTTGTCAGCCCTGTAACTGCTTTCTCTTTTTTTCACATCCAAT
>JAODAL010030942.1:0-49187 GCA_025379985.1 Phyllomedusa bahiana | reverse complement strand
ATTTTCCCCGCCCAACGCTCCGCACTGAGTGACAAAACTGCCGCCGACCCCTTCGTTTAGCCCCTGTGCCGCTACTTTTTTTACCTGCGAAGGGGGGTTTTTTTAACCCCGGGGGGGCCGGCTTGGGCTCCAGCCTAAAAACGCGCAACCCTTCCCGACTCACGGCCCTTTGGCCCCACTTGCTGGCTGCCCCATGCCTAACGGGGAAGCTAAACCCCCTCTTCCCTGACGTGATGAACCCCTTTTTGGCCTCACCCGGTTCCAATGGGGTTCCCCGGCCACTTTCATCGTCTTTTTGTTTTTTCATCCCCACTGCTTTTTCCCCATAAACCGGCCCGGGTTATGCAGAGGCGACCCCCTCACAACTTTGGACCCCCCATGCCACTCTCAAAAACAATACTTTGCCCCCCTGCTGAAAGAAGCAGGGGATTTTTTGGGCACCTTTTCCCTTTTCGCTCCCAAGTAGCGCGACGCCCCCCTAAAAATTTTTTCCCCTCCTATATATTTGGCGCTGGGGCCCAGACCAAAATATAATTCCGGGGGCCTGGGGGGGGGGGGGGGGGGGAACCCCCGGGAGGGGACAGAGGGGGGTTGAGGGCAGGTGGGGCCGCTAAACCCCTTTCCCCCGGCCCATGCCAACAAAGGGTTTGGTTTCGCGTTCCCCCCCGCCCTTTGGCGGGGGTTGTCAGATGTCATTTTGGGGGAATTTGGATGACCTGTAAAAACCCAATCAAGCCCCCCTTTTGGGTTTTTCAAATTTAGAACACGGCCGCTAGAGAAAACCCGGCATTTTGGGGTCACCGGTGCCCCTGCGCAACCCCCCTTTTTCTGTGCTGCGACCTGGGCCTGGAATGTTTGTGCCTCTGCCACCGCAGGTGAAGACCCCTCCCACCCCCTCTTTTCGGACATACTTTTTGTTCAAAAAATGTAAAAACACTTTTGAGGGAAGGAATCTGTATATGAAAAAATACAACCCTGTATTTGACGCCAAATGAACCCGTAATAATTTTTGGGCCCCCCTTTTTTTTAAAAATTTGCGCTCCACAAAAGGGGGCCGGGAAAAATTGACTTGTATGTGTTTTTTAAAAAAAACTCTGTTTTTTTTTAAAATGATTTTAAAAAGCACAAACAGGCAAATTTAAACCTTGGATATAAAATTTTGTACAAAATTTTTCCTTCTGTGGCGGTAAAAAACAAAATTTCCCTTTTATTTGAGTAAAAAGCAAAAAACGTTTAAATTTTAACCCCTGGATTTAAATTGGCCAAAGAATTGCCCCCCACAAATGGGAGCTTTGTAGCGGGGGAAAAAGGGGAAACCCCGGTTTCCACGGATCCATTGAAAGGGACCCCCGGACGAAAAGATCTTTTTTATAGTTTTTATAATTTCTGGATGACACAAACAAAAAATTGGGTCTGGCTGCTTTTTCAATCTACAAAATTCTCTCGTGAAACTACGCTAGCTAGTAGGCTTAGTTTAGAAAAAAAAATACTGGGGTTTGAACACTTGCTTCTTTGATTTTTTGAACTCATCAAAAACCACTTGAAATGAATGTTAACCAAATAAATTTTCCCTTTGGGGGGGGTTCCCCTGTGCAAAGGTTTAAAAATAAAGGAGTTCACCCCTCCATTTTTTGGGAGTTCTGCTGATTAAAACACCTGTGTGGCTCTGTTCTTCCCCCGTCGCGACGCCATTCACCTACAACACTGGCCTGACCCCCCTGTCTGGGGGACCCCCGTCTCATTTCCATAACAAGCTTGGGGAGAACCGGGCCCCACAAACACCCCCAGCCGTGGACACGATACGGAGCCCCCGGACCCAGGAAGACCGCGTAAGAAACCCCCCCAATTTTTACTGCCTTCCCTTTAGCTTGATCGCTGTTTTTTGGGGGGGGGAAAGGAGTGGGCTTGCATGTTTTTGGTGAATGTCTCTCTCTCCTCTCTCTTCCCTACTTTAACGGCTTAATGTCTTAGGCGAGAGTGCATGAGTGTAGAGTGGCGGGAATAAGCTGATCCAGGGAAAAGGTCTGTCCCCCTTCTCCCCCCGAGCACGCAAAAAAAGTTAAGACGCACCTGCCTGCCGGGGGCGGCCTTGGGCCTGGGGACTCGGGTTTCGAACGGGTTTTTCTCTACCCTCCGATCTGCATAAAGTTGAGACAGCAGCCTGGCCTCCCGGGGGCTTTGTTTAGGGGGCCTAGGACTCTGGGGGAAGGTTGACGACCAATTGGGGAGGCTGTACGAAGGGGCAGTGAAAAAAGCGTCCAAAAATTTGAATAGGGGCCCCCTGCAGTTCCTTTTGGGACCTGAAAAGGGCCAGAGGTCGGGTTTTTTTCCCTGTTGTCCCGTGATCTGCGTACTTTGCTGATTTATGTTACAAATACTGCCAACTCCTAAATTGCATAGTGTATACCCCCATGAAAATTTTGACACCCCCTTTAAACTGGTTAATTTTATCTTTTTTGTTCCCTTTTTGCATCTTCCTCTGCCAAAGAGGAAGTAGGGTTCAAGGGTTCCCGGGAGGACCCCGGGGGGACTTTTTAATTTTTTGCTCTGTAATAGGCAAGGGCTATACGAGCATCCCTCCAGGGATTGTGCGTCCTGGACTTGTCCACAGCCCACTGGTAATTGGGACAAAAAATCGTGCTGCTTGGGAAGTGGGCCACAGACTGTGTAAATCCCCGGGCTTGCCGGGCGCTTGGGGGGGAAATTTACCAGGGGGCCCCCACAAAAATGGGGGTTACACGAGTAAAAAAAGTCTTCCTAACAAAGAAAAGGGAAAAAGGGTCTCTCGATAGACATTTGTGCAATCCCAAAAAGGGCACGGAAGGAAGATTCGGGGCAAATGTAAAAAAAAATTGGGGGCGGAGCAAATGGGCATTGAAAAACTGCTGGAAAAAATTCCTCACTAACTATAAGGGTTTGGTTAAAAGACAAGACAAAACTGACCAAGCCACAAGTGCATGACTACCCGGGCAATGACAAGATAAACCCAAAAAATCCAAGAACTAAAAAAGGGGACTGTATGAAATAGGGACGAAATTAAAAATGCCAACAAATATGTGGGAAAACCCTTTTCCTGACAAGCCGTAACCCCCCATAACCCAGTACCCCACTGCACCACCTGCTTAATGCCCAGGGGGGGGGGACGCCCTAATGGGGCAGCAAAATCAGATTGGGAGATAGATGCCATGTGGGGGCCAAAACCCTCCCCACAGGGTGGGGTTTTTAACCTTGAAAAACAAGTCCCATCCACAGTTAGGGGGGCAAAAGGACCATGACTTCAGCAAAACCCGCCAGACCCCCCGCTGACTCCTGTCAATGTGAATTTCCCCTGCCAGACCCACGTACGTCCTAGCATTTTCCTCCGTAACGGGAAGGGCATCCAGAAGGCTACCATCCACCTGGGGACCTAAGACCCTCCTAAACCAAGGGGGGAGGGTACCAAAAATCAAAATGGAAAAGGCATCAGGCACAGTCCCTGAGACAAAACCACAGATCAGTCTGGCACAGAATTTAAATGCCATTAAACCTTGGGTACAGAAAGCGGGAAAACCAGACGACAATTTATGACACGGGCCCCAAGACCCAAACAGACATATGACTATGCCACAGCTTTGAACAGTCTGGTTGATTATGGTACAGGCACTGCAATGGGGAAATGAGATTTTTGAAACAACTTTCATTCCGGACTAAAGGGCCCCCCTACAAGCGCTGTCAAGAAGGCCCGCCCAGACTGGCGGACCGCGTTCCCTATTAGGGCCATAGCTAAGGGACTGACTGAATTCAAACAAGAAAAACCTAAAATGACCCATAAACCCCTCAGGCCAAGGGGGGCAATCCACGTTTTAAAAAAAGGGGCAAAGGCCCCACAGCAGGGGCCCCACCAGACAAGAGAAATGTGGAATCTGGAATTGTGGGGGAAAAGGGACATTACAGCCAGATGCCCAAGAGAGGCCGGGCTACTGCCCAGACCTCCAATGAAGTGTAGGAATCCTGTAGTTCCCTCAATGTTCCCACCCTTTGAAAAACCCCCCGGCCCCAAATTAAAACACATCTACATGTAGGACACGGGAATTCAATCGATTTTCAGTGGACACAGGAGCAGCCATACTCTTTACAAGGAAAATTTCATACCTGAAGAGCTTTTCTTCAAATTAATTTTTTTTAAAGGGGGTTTGAGGGAACGTCTGTTAAATTTTTCACTAACAAAACCTGTCAAATTGAATCCCCATGTCTTTGTCTATCGTTAAAACTTGGTTTTTGGGACCCCAGATAGCCAAAAATTTTTACTTGGGACTGTATTTTGAGCGCAATGGGGGACTGTAGATTTCTTCCTCAGGAAGGGCCCCCAAAAATTGTAGCCCCAAACCCTGAGAGCCTTGTGCCCTCATTCTCTGACAGCACCCCCCTGCCCCCCCTCCACCAAATCGAGCCCAATTGGTTATCTGGGGTTCCACACATTTGTGGGCAACCTCCAAAACAGATGTTGGCAGGCTACCAAAACCCCGTGTAGTGCAGTTAAACCTGGCCCCAACCACCGTGGGTACACATCCCCATTGAACACTTCACGGGAAGAGGAAAGAAAAGGATTTAAAAAGACTGTTGGGGGAAGGGGCGGGGTGTTCCCATCAAAAGCCCTTTTTTAACACCCCTTTTCCCCATGAAAAAGAAACAGACTGTAAAGGGGCAGCCCCAGCCTACCAATGGACAGATTTAAGGCAGTAAATGCTGTAATATCAAAACTCCACAGTCCCCAACCCACACACCTTTTTAAAATCATGCCGGGAGCCAATGCTTCCGTGATAGACTTGCAAATAATTTTTCTCCACCCTTTGGGAAAAAGAGTGTGGACTTTCTTTGCCTTTTCCTTCAAAATAGGGAGTATGCCTGGGTGGCCCCCCCCAAGGGGGCTCCAAATTCCCCCGACATTTTCTCACTTTTACACCGTTTTACAATCTTTGGCAGCCGGCCTACCCAGCACTGTCCTTCTACAAAACATGATGATCTCCTGTTGTGTTGAGCAGCCCTGAACTGTTTAAAAGAATCTCTACTTTGCTTATTTTCCCTTTCAAAAAAAGGCTGTAAGGGCCCCCCAGGGGAAAAAGCTCCAGATTTGGCCCCCCGTACTTTCCTGGGCACGATCCCCGGGCATAAAACATCTCACCCCCGAGAAAATTCTGTATACGAACCACCCATGCCAAAGGGCCCAAGGGCTTTACGAGCATCAGGACTTGCGTTTTTGCCGTCCCTTGGATTAAAGAAATTCTCTCAAAAAAATCCAAACCCTTATATGAGTCTAAAAACAGGAAACCTTTGAGCTGACACAAAGCTGTAACGCATTCCATCACTTTAAACTAACCCCACCACACACCAGCATTGGGGATCCCCAATAAACCCTTCAATTATTCTCCATGACGGGAGCGGTTTTTTCCTTGGTGTATTGACCAAAAACATGGGGGTCTAAAGGCCCCCCAAACATACTATTCCCCATTTTGGGCAGCATTTCTGAGCATTGCCCGCTTGCTTCAGGGGAGTACGGGGGGCCCCCCAGAACTGGTACTCAAATCAAGGACCTGGTATACCAAAACCCGCTTCACTTTAGGTACCCCATTTGTTGCTGAACTGCTGCACACCCCCAAACTGAAACCCCTTGTCCAAAAACCGAATCACAAAATACAATTGACACTACTCAGCCCCCAATCACCCGAAGCGTGCACCATTCTAAAACCCCCACCCCTGCCCGTGGGGTTTAGAAGAGGAGGGGAATCAGATGAAGGGGCAACACTGACAAAGTTAGCCATGAGCTGTAGCTGAGATGGCAAAAAACAAAGGTTATCAAATGTCTTTTAAACACCCCTAACTAACCTGATGTGATATTTTGTAGAGGGTCCCAAAAATGGAACGAGGACCAAGGACACTTTGCACGGGGATGCAGTAACCAGGATGGCAAGGTAGTTTTTACAAAAACCCCCGCATCCTGGCATCAGCCCAGGGAAACCGAGGGTTTCATGCCCCACTGACGCATGACTTTGGTAAAAGGGTTGAGAATTAAATGTTACACAGATTCAGGGCGCCTTCGGGGGAGACATGATTTTTGGGGTTACTGGGAAAACGAGGGGGGATTTTACTTCTTCGGGCAAACCAATTAAAAAATATGAATTATGAAAGCCCCTAAAGGCTCTTAGTGCCCAAGGAGGAGCCAATTAAAGTACCGCCCATGAAAGAAAGAAGCCCCCAGGCCCCGGGGAAGCCCGGCAGACCAGGGCCCTAAGCAAGCACGAACCTGCCACTCAGGGTTACCTTTCCTTAACCAAACTGTCTCTTTTAGGAACGCAGGCTCAGATAAGCCCCAAGACAAAAAAAGGTAGGATGGTGGCAGGGGCCCCAGAAGCAGGAGCCCTCGGGCGGGGAAAAAAGGCAAAACCCCCCTTTTTTTGGGCCTGGGCCCTTTGTCCCCCAAATTGAATGCTAACCCGCACATGGCCCCCCCCCCCTTTTCCCAAAGGGGGGTTTAGACGCACGGGTTCCCAAAAAACATTGGTTTGCCCCAAAAATTCAAAACCCTTTTTTTGATAAATATTTTCGGGGTTTGCCCCTGAAAAATTCCCCAAAACACAACCCTGGGGGGGTTTGAAAAGCCCCCTAAAAGACCCCACTCCAAAACCTTTGAAACCCCCCTTCCCAAAAAGAGTGAAACCCGGGGTTTTAACATCCCAGTTTTACCCAAGGGGGGCCAATTTTAATATTTTTTGAAGCCATTTCGATCTGTTTTGGGGGTTTGGCCCCCCCAAAAAGGCCGGGCCCAGTAACAAAACCGGCCCCCACACCCCAAAAACACAGCAAAAAAAAATTTCCCTATCAGAAAAAACCTCCCCAAAGGAAAAGGGAGCCCAAAGGGAAAAGAACAACAGGGGTTACCCCCATTTCCCACAGGAGAAAAAAATGGACACATACTAAAGCCCCGGGGGGAAAATTACAACAACCCCAAACCCACCCCGTACCACCCCGAAAAAAAAAGGGGAAAGGGATAAAAAGGTTTTTAAGGGGGAACCATTAAAGTTAAAATTGCAGAAGTTTTTTTTGGAAACTCAAAACTGAACCATGAACGGGTAAAACCTTTACCAGGGGAAACCTGTATGCCTTCCCGCACCCCCCCCCCACGGGGGGGGAAAAAAAAATTTTACCCCCCGTTTTTAAATTTTTTAAATTTGGCCCCGGGCCCCCAAAAGACGGATTGAAATTTTTTCCCCCCAAACCCAACACGGGCCAGATTACTCAAACCCCCCAAAAAACTTCCCCCCTTTTGGTAGTTTTTTACAAAAAAACACCTGCCCCCAATTTTCCCATTCACGTGTTTTTCCCCTTCTAACCAAATTTCCAAAAAATTCTTTTTAAAGGTAAAACCCCCCTTTTGGTTTTTTCCCGGGAAGTTTTTGGGGGGTTTTTTTCCTTAAAAGACCCACGCAAGGAAAGGGCCCTTTTTTGGACCAAGGGTTTTTGACGGCCCCCCCAAATCCCAATTTGGTACAAATTGGCCACCCCCCACACCTTAAAATTTGGGAAATGGGGGCCATTCGGGGCCCCAATTTCCAGTCACTAAAAAAAAAGGGTTGCTAAGGGAAAAAACCAACCCGAACAGGGAGCCCACCCTACAGACACTGTTTTACCGGGTTTAAAGCCCAAAAACCGGAGGGAACCCCCCCCCTTAATACAAAAATTTAAAATGTACGGGTTTCCCCGGGTTTTTTTTGATTTTTTTTTGTTTTCCCAAGAAAACAGGGGGAAAAAGGGGAAAAAAGCGGAACCAATTCCATTTTGGCCCCCCTGCACCACCCAAAACCCAAAAAACATTTTTAAACCCCCTTCCTGATTTTCTGGAATATGCTCCCCACCCCCCCCCGGCCAACCACAAAGGTTTTCCCCCTAAATTTGGCCCCCCAAAAACATAAATGACCTGAACCCCCACAGCCCCTACAGCAATAAATTTTTCCCCAAAATAAAAGTGGACCAAAAACTGCCCCCCCAAAAACGCCCCCCTTTTGGGGACCGGGGAATATACTTAAAAAATTCCCCGGGTTTTAACCCTTACCCCCAACAAATGTTTTTTTGGGGGCCCATGTATTTTAATAAACAAAATTTAACTTTAAAAGGGTTTCGCCTGGTCATTTTTTGCCACGGGTAAAAACGTGGGGGAAAAACAGACTTTTTAAAAATGAAAACTTTTACTTTTTAACAGGGAAATTTTTAAAGGGGTTCCCCCCTGGGGCAAAACAGATGGGGGGTTTGTAAAAAACCCTTTTTTTTTTTTTTTGTCCTTTTTTATAAAAAACCACCGTCCCCCCCAAAGTTTGCCTTTTCCGGACAAAAACAGAGGACGCCCAAAATGTATTTTGCGTAACCCTTTTGTTTTAAAACCCCAAAGAAAAGGTTTTTTCCCAGCAGGGGGGTAGGACCCCCAGGGTAAAAATAAATTCCCAAAAGGGTTTTTTTAAAGAAAGGGATTTTTTTAAATTACATTTGTGGTAAAAAGGGGTTTTTAATTCCCAAGGGGGTTTCCCCAAAGGGGAGCTTTGGGGAAATTTGGGAAACCAAAAGGAAGATTTTTTGTACCTGCATCAAAACCCAACGCAAAAACATCCATTCACTCAAAATTTAAAAATTTAAAGGAAATGAAGCGGGAGCTTTTCACAACAGAAAAATAAAGCTTGGTTTTGGGGTTTTTTCCCAAACCCTTTGGCCCTTTTTTTTGGGGGGGGGGGGGAAAAAAAATTTGAAAAAACAATTTAAATAAGAATCCCACCCACCGGGAAGGGAAAATTATTAAAAAAAAACTAAAAATTCCACCCAAATCCCCCAAAATGAAGAATTACTCGGGTTTTAAAAAATTTGTCCCCCCCCCAAAAATAAAAAGGCCCCCTTGGGAAATTTAATCCCCCTAGCAATAGAAGGGGGGGACTTTTGGGGGGGCCCATAGGGGGGAAAAATTTCCCTTGTAAAAAGGGGTTTTTGAACCAAAATGTTTCCAAAAAAAGGCACCCCCAAAACAAAGTAAGAAAATTTTGCACCCAAAAAGGGGGGGAAAAATATCTAAGGAGGGAGGGAAACCCTTTTTCTCCTTGGAGGGGGTTTCCAATAGGGGGCCCTTTTGGGCCCCTTAAAACCAATATCCCCTTTTCTAGCCTGCTTAAACCTATAGAAATTTTGGGTTTGGGTTTTGATCTTGTTCCCTCCAAAAAGGTTTGGGAAAATTTTAATTTAAAAAAATTTTTTGAAATCCTTTTTTTTAAAAGGCCCCAATGATTGGGTGCCCCCCCCACTTCCCCAGAAAGAAAAATTTTCAAAACACCCCCTCAGAGTTTGACCTTTTGGTGAAACCCTCCCAACTACCGCCTCCCCTTTAAGGTGAAAATCCGGGAAAACTTTTTTTTATAATCTAGATAATAAAGTTTTTGTTTTTTGGTTTGAAATGTTTTCCCCTTTTTAAAATAAAAAATGGTAAAAAATTTTTTTGGATGCCAAATTGGAGCGACAGCCCAGTAAAGGGAAATAAAAAAAAAACAAAACCTTTTCCCACATTTTTTGTGCCCCCTTTTTCCTGCATACCCCCGGTGGAGACCCACCCCTTTGGACCCCCCCCCAACAGCATAAACCCCAAACCTAGAGAACAAAAAACTCCCCCTAAACCAAACCCAAAAATGGGGTTATTTCTTTGCCCCGGGTTTGGTGCCTACACTGGCAACTTTTTTTGGCCTGTTTGGGCCCAGTTTCCCCTTTCCCCCGGGGAAACGCTTTTGAGGAAGCACCTGGCCCCGCTAGCCCAAAAATTTCACCCCCCAACCACAAGGCAATTTTAAAAGGGGCCCGGGTTTGGCCCCCTTTTTTTTTTTACCCCCCCTTTTGGAGAAACCGGCAGGGGGGCCCCATTGGGTTAAAAAACCCGCTAAAACCTGCTCAAACCCATTAACACGGGGTTTACAAAAGTTTTTTCCCCCCGGGGGTTTTTCCAGGGCCCTTTTTAGGGAAAAGTTTAAAAAGGGGGAAAACCCCAAAACCCCTCGGGGGGGGCCCGCGGGGTTTTTGGGAACCAAAGGATTTAAAAAATGTTTCCCCCAAAAGGTCTTTCCCCCACTTCCCCAAAAGAAAACCCAATTTTTAGATAAAATAAAAACAAAAAAGCACCCCTTTAAAAATTAAACCCAAACGCAAAGACTCCTAAAACCCCTCGGGGGTCCCCCTTCCAGAAATTGAAAAAAGAGGAAGGGAAAAAATTTTAAGGGAATTTCCCCTTCCCCCACGGGGATCCTTTTGCAAAAACCCCCCGGACAAAAAGTTTAAAAATTTTATATTTTTTTTTTTAAAATTTTTTTCCTTGGATGACAAAAACCCCAAAAAAAGTTTCCCGGCCGGGGGCCTGCCTTGCCCCAATCAACCCTGACTCTCAAAAAAACAAAACGCTAGCTAAAAAGGCTTATTTTTAAAAAAAAAAATTTATTTCCGGGGAAAAAACCACTTGTTTTCGTTTGATTCTTTTGAAACCATCAAAAACCATTTTAAAAATTAAAATTTTTTTAAACCAATCATATTCCTTTGGTTTTTTTACACCCTTTTTGAAAAAGGGATTAAAAAAAAGGGATTTTTCCAGCCCCCCCCAAATTCCCCTTTTGGGAAGTTTTTTTCTAAGTTTCAACCCCTGTGGGGGGCTTTTTCCCTTCCCCCGCCGCGCCCCCAAAAATTAAACCTAAAAACACTTCCCCCAAAACCCCTTTTTCCTGGGGGAACCACCTGCCCCCTCGCCCTGCCCAAAAACACTGTTACAATTTGGGGGTTTTTTTTTTAAACGCCACCCCAATAAGAATAAAAATTTTTAAAAAACCTTTTTGCTTTTTAAATTATCCCCCTAAGAAAAAAATTTAAAATATTTTTTTGGCGTTAAAAAATTAAAAAGGGTTTTTTTTTTGGGATCACCCCCCAGCTAAAAAAAACCAAACGTTTAAATTTAAAACCCCTTTTATGAAAATTTGGCGCCAAAAAATTTTTGAGAAAGCCAAAAAATTTAATTTTTGTTTTTTTTTTTGAAAAAAAAACGCTGTTTTTTTTTAAATTTGAATAAAAACAAAAACTGCTTGGGCCCCCCTTTTGGAAATTTTTAAATTTTTTCCTGGGGAGCAATGGGTTTAAAAAAATTGTAAAGCAGCTGCAGGGGAAAAACCGCAACATGGTTTTCAACCCCAATTTAAAAAAAAAAAAAAATCAAAATAAACTTTAAGGGGAAACTTTCTCGAGACAACGGGGAAACACCCCCCAAAAAAATTCTTTTTAGAAAAAAAAAATCATTTTTCCCTTAAATTAACAATCACCCAAAAGGCGGGCACCTTCCCTGATAAAATTACATTTAAACAGGATTGGGGAGCCCCCCCAGCGTCCGCCCCCGGACTTTTTTAAAAAGTCCCAGGTCCCCGTCACAAAAACCCCGGCCCGGCCCCTCTGTTTGGGTTTTTTCACCTCCTCCACATCCCCCATCCCATTTTTTCCCTTTCCCTTCCCCCCCCCCCCAAGGGGGTTTTTTGCCCCATTTTTAGCCCCCAATGTTTCGCCCCATTTTATAATTCAAAAAACAATTTTTTTTTTCACCCAAAGCCCCCCCCCCCCACAAATTCGACTTCGCAGAAACCCCAAAAATTTTTTTCCCTTGGAAATTTCCCTTAAAAACCCCAAAAATTTTCCCCCCCTTTGTTAAATTTCAATTCCCCCCATCCCTCCTAGTTTTAAAAAATTTAATAGGGTGTACAAAAATAAAAACCAACGGGGTACTAAAAAAAAACCCAAAAAAAATAAAATTGCATTGGAAAAAAATTCTCAACCCATTGAAAAAAGGTTTTGGCAAAATTTGTGTTAAAAAAAAACACACACCAAATACAAAAAAACACATTTTACAAACAAAACACACCAAAAAATCAAATAAAAAATTTTAAAATTATAATATATAATAAAAATTTTAAAAATATATATATATTTTAAAATAAAATAAATTTTTAAAAAAATTTTAAATTAATATATTAAAAAATACACAAAAATTTGTTTTTTTTTACATAAACATAAACAGGAAATTTTTTTTAACCCAAACAGGAATATCCCCCCTGTATAAGAAACGGTGGTTAACTTTTGTGCAGGGTGTTTTTTTAAAAAACCCAAAAAACCCTCTTTTTGGGGTAAAAATTATTTTGCCCCCCCCACGTTTGGGCCCCCCCCAAAAAACCCTGTTTTAAAAAATAAAGATAATGAAAACCGCCCCCGTGTTTTTTTTTTTTTTTTTTTTGCCCCAATTGCAAACCCCTGTTTTGGGAAAAAGGAAAACCCAAAAATACCTTCCCCCTCGTTTTTTTAAACTGAAAACCCGGGAATTACTTTTTCCGGGCAGATACTCCCAAGAAAAGGGTCTTTTCAGCGAAATTTTTTCCAAAAAGTAAAAAACAAAAAGGAACCCTTTAATTTTTCTTAGGATAATTTAACCCCAATTGCCCCTGTAAAAATTTTTGGAAATTCCCCTGTGGTTTTAAACCATTTCTAAAAGGAAAATAGATTTAAAAGTAATCAACAGTTTAAACTATGGTTTTACCTTTTTTTAGCATGGAAACACAGCATTGAAAAAGAGGCCCTTTTGGAGAAATTTTTCCCCCCCCACAAGTTTTTTTAAAAATTTTTTTTTTTTTATTTTTAGACTGTGAAAAAAAAAATTTCTTTTTTTCCCAAATTAAAATTAAATTTTACAGAAAAAGGGTTCATTTTTAAAAAAAGGAATTTTTGATAAAAAGAAATAAAAAAATTTTTGTAACGAAATGACTTTCAATTTGGGAAACATTACACAAAACAGGGGGGTTAAACTGTTTGTTTTTTCAAAAAGGGCGGGAAATGTAAAAAGGGAGGGGGGTGCTAATTTTAAATTTTTGGGAAAATTATATTTTGGGGGGGGCCAAAATTTTGTTTTTCCCAAACCCCCCCAAAAAACCCGAACAAAAAAAAATCTTCCAAAATTTTCGCCCTTTTTTGGGTTTTTAAAACACCCAAATTTGGGAACCCCCTCTAGATTTTGAAATTATGAAAATTTTTTTGGGCCCCCCCAATTTTTTTTCCCAATTTTTTTTAAAAACCCAACGGGCCCAAAAAAAATGGAAAAAAAAAAACCCTCAGTTCCTGTTTTTTTTAAAAAAGTTTTAAATTTTCAAAAGTTTTTGCCATGGGGTTTTAAATAAACGGGATAAAATTTTACTATCAGGTTTTAAACGGGAATAAAAAAAAAAATAAAAATCTTATAAAATTTTTTTTTAATTTTTTTCCCCCCCACTCCCCTGAAAAACTATAGAAATCCGTTTTTTTTTTTTTCCCCTTGTACAACTGAAAATAAGGGTTTTGGTTTTTTTTGCGGGAAATGGAAGTGATTTTTTCTTTTAAAAAATTTTTTCCCATATGAAAAACCTAAAATAAAGCAATCCTGTTTTTTTTTTTTTATTTTTAGCTTTTACAAAAAGCCCACCCAATGGGGTTAAAAAAGACATTTTCATTTTACAAAAATTGAAAATTTTTAATCAGCGATCCCCCTATTTTTTTTTTTTTGGGTTTAAATGTTTTAAATTTTTGGGGTTTTTTTACAAAAATATAAACACCTTTTTTTTAAAAAAAAGAAAAGACTTTTTTTGGAAATTGCCCAAAAGTCTGAAAAACCCCATAATTTTTTTTTATGAAAAGGGGTTTTTAAACATAGTTTATAAACTTTTTTTTTTTTTTTCCCTTTTTTATTTGCTTTTTTTGTTTGGAAGAATTTTTTTGGGGGGAAACTCTTTTTAAATCTTTTTTTAAAAACATTTTTTTGAAAAAGCCCTAGATAAAAAAAAAAACAAAAAATTTTTGGTAGTGTTTTTTAAATTTTAAAATTTTTAAAACCATCAACTAAACCCATCCCCAGCAAAAATGAAACTTTGATATTTTTTTCCCTTTTTTTGGGAAAATTTTTTCCCTTTGATCCCCCAATTTTAAAATTATTTTTTAAATTTTTTTTAACATTTTTTAAAAAAAAGTGTAAAATAAAAAATTTTAGCATTTTTAAATTTTTCCTGATAACCTTTTTCCATTTTTTTTTTTACTGCTTTTTACATGTTTTAAAAACCTATTTTTTTTTTTAAAAAAAAAAAACCCCCTTTTTTTGCTTTTAACCAAGCCCAAAGGGGGTAAAAAAACTTTTTAAATTTTTTTTTTTTTTTTTCCCTGAAAAAGGGAACCCTTTTGGAAAATTTTTTTTTTTGCAAAAAAAAACTAAAATTTTTTTTAAATTAAGTCCCCAAATTTGGGAGATTTTTTTTTTTTTTAATTTTTAAATCAATTTTTTTTTTGAGTTTTAAAATTTTGGAAACCCAACCCAAGAAAAAAAAAAAAAAGCAAAAACCCAAAGAAATTAAAAATGAACATCTCCAGAGTGCAGGAAAATTTTGAAATTAATTTCACAAAAAATCTTAGAAAAAATTCAAGCAAAAGTACAAAAGGGCCCCGTATTATCCCAAAAAAAAAAACTAAAATTTGCCCAAATGGGGAAAAAAATCATAAAAAAATTTTAAAAAAAACCCCCCCCCAATCAGTTTTAATGAATGAAAAAAAAAAGCCCCTACAATTTTCCCGAATTTCCAATATATTTTTTAACAAAAAAATTTAAATCATATTGGGTTTTTTTTTTTTAAATTTTTTGGGAAATTCCCCCCCCCCCCATAGAGAGAAACCTTGGGACCAATTTTAAGACAATTAAAGGAGGAGAATGTTAGGCAGGTCCTGAGGGGAAAACTTTAAAATTTTATTTTCTAATTAATTATTTTCCTTTAAAATTCCCCAAGGGAAGTTGGCCCCCCAAAAGGGAAATGCAAATTACATTTTTTCTAGCCGCAAACAAAACACAGGGCAAAGAATTTTAAAATAGAAAGTAATTTTTAAAAAGTGGGGGTACCCCAAAGTTTGCCACCCCGGTGTTTAATTTTAAAAAGGTAAAACCCCGGGAAACCATCAAAAAGTTTCCTCTCCCTTTCCCATCCAGAAAGCTTGGTTTTTTAAAGGGGCTTTTCCCCCCCAACCAAAAATGAAAAAATCAAAAACCCCTTTAAGCTCCACAATTCCCCCCCACAATACTTAAAAAACCTGGTGACTTTTTGTGTTTCCATTTTTGGGCCCCGAAAAATTTCCCCAAAAAAGTTTGGCTTTTTCCTAGATATTTCCCGCCCGGGTTAAAACACACCTAATAATTTGATTTTGGGTTGTTAGTGAAGCGGGGCCCCCCCCCTTTTTCCCAAACCAATAAAAAAGGTTTTTTCCCTTTTTTCCCCTTCTCCCATTTCCCAAAAAGCATGATCGGGTTTTTTTTCTTGAAAACGATCTTTTGGAAAAGGGTTTTAAATAATAAACCCAAACCTCAAAATAAAAAACCTTTTCCCTAAAATAAAAAACGAAAGAAAAGAAGAAAAAACTTGGGAGTGGGGATCCATTTTCCATGTTTTTTTTTAACCCAAAAGCCAAAGGGGAAAAAAAACCAAAAAAAAAAATGGTCTTTGGGAAAAGGGTTTATAACTCCGTTTTTAACAAAAAAGAAAAAATTTTTAAAATATTTATTGTTTTTAAATTTAAAATACCCCCAAAAGTTTTTTTTATTGCATCCAATAATCGTTGCCCCCTTTTTTTTTTCCCTTTTTAAATTTTCCCCCTTAAAAAAAGGAGAAATGGGGATAAACACCCCTCTGATTTTTTTAAAACCTTATGAAAAAACGCAAATTAAAGGGAGGGGTTTAAAGGGGGGAATTTAAAAATTGGCAAAAAAGTCCCCCCCCCCAAAAATTGGGCTTCTGAATTTCTTTGCTGATAATTTTGGATTTCAAAAGGAAAGGGTTTCCAACCCCCCCAAAAAGAAAGTGGGAAATTCCCCCCCCAGATACCTTTAGAATTTTTAAAAAAAAATGGGGGCCCCGGTCCGAACAAGGGCGAAAGCCTTTTTTCCTGATAAAAATTTGATTTTTAAAAAAGGGTTAAAAATTCCCGGGTTCCGTTAGGAAAAGCCCAAACCCAAATGTGTTGAAACCCCCCCCATCCCAAATAAAAAGGGGTATCCCCCTTTTTCACCGGGATGCGTATATTCCCCCCTTTGCCAGGGGTTATTTTTCTGTTTCCAAAATGAGTTTTTTTTTAAGGTCGGGGGTTTTTTTCTATTGTTACTTGATAAAGTTTCCCCCAATTTGATTTTTTTTAAAAAACCTTTTTAAAACCCCCCCGCATTTTTTACCAAAAAGGGTTTCCTTGTTTGCTAACTTTTTTTTAGTTTTAAAAAATTTTTATTTTTCCTAATAAAAGAATTTGGGGGAACTTTTAGGGGCATCCCAATTACAAAAAGGTGAAAAGGGGAAACGATTTTAGTAGACACTTCCCCCAAGAAAAAAGTGCCCCCTCTGGTATGGGGATTTTTGGGGGCTCTACGAGGGGAAAGAAAGCCTTAAAGAAATCCTTAAAAAAAAATTGCCCCCTCCCCCCCCCCTTTTTTTTAAGACAAAGAAAAGTAAAAAAAAAAAAGGCTTTTGGAAATTTTTCCTATGTTTTTTAACTGGCCAAAACCCCCCATCATTTTTTCAATAAATTTTTCCCTTTTAAAAAACACACGCATCCCCTCCCCCAAAAAACCCTTTAAAACAAAATCTCCCCCCAAAAAAAAAGGAAACCTTTTAAAAAAATGGGGGGTTTTTTCACCAAATTAGCTTGATTTCCCATAAAAAAAATCCCCATGTGTGAGCTTGGAGTTGCTTAGTTTAAAGTAATAGGTAGAAAAAAAGGCATTATGATAATGCGGGAGTTGGAAATGTCCATGTATAAGGAATTTCCCAAAAGCAAGAGCATGAAGCAAGCAAACGTCTGTAAGCAACTTACAATCATCACCGTCAATAACCTGGTAATTACAGAAATAATTAACTGGAGAAAGCTCAACACAAAAATAATGTGTGCTGAACACAAGGATGAAGTTCCTGCATACACATTGGATGACTTAAGAAAAGGGAACAATAAACAAAGAAATATCTGCAAACAATCTGCAAACATCATTGTAATATAACCTAAGTGAGATTCCTATTCACTTGGGAATAGATAGTGGGGAAAAGTTCAATGCAGGGCCTTGCGAAGAAAAAGAGAGGTTAACAAACACCTTTAAGACCAATATCAATTAAGCCTCAAAAGAAAAAAAAAAGGGTTTAAAAACGGTGTTTAAATCATTGATCGGTGTCTTGGCGACTTTTGTTTTCGACCACAGGGAGAGAAAATTTTCCCCCCTGTTCCTTCAAAATGAGGTTTGGGGGGTTCAAATAAGTTCCCATGTGAGAAGCAGGTTTTGCCCAAAAGGGGCAAAACTCAAAAAAAGGTCAGTTCTCTTTTTGAAAAAGTTTTAGGGGAACCCCAATAGTAGTTGAGTTGTATCTCTTAATTAGGGATGATATTAAAATCGAAAATTGAAATTGGCCATTTTTAGGTTGATGGGAAATTTCGACACCGTTTTTTGGGTACAATCTGCAGAAAATCTATTACATTGCCCTTTTTCGCCGTTCCCTTCTTTTGGCGGCCAGCAAATCCTTAGGCATAGGAGGGAGGAGTGTGCACGTCATATGTGGTGTATGGTTGTCTTTGGGGAAAAAAATCACATGCCCTTTTTTGCATGAACACCCTTTTTCCGTTCGTATCATGTTTCAGTGTCTCTCCTAGAGAAGGGGTGGCTCGTCTTCTCAATACAGCCGGGTAGAGCAATTCCTCTTTTTACCCCACAGACAACTTCTTTTAGAGGACATTAGAATATGGGTAGTTTGGGAAATTTCGTTCTTAGGTTAACAAGATTTTAAATAAGCACTGCGCTGTACAGCCGGGGGAGGGGGGGGATGGATAACAGATAACAGGCTGGCATTGGAAAGGGAGGGTGTATATTGGCACCCAGACTTGCTTTAAACCTCATTGAAATGGCATTTTCTTTACCCCTTTTTGGCCACAACCGCCTGGGGTGAAATTGTACCTTTTTTTTTTGTGCATCCCATTTTTTTCAAAGGGGCCACCTTTTACTTAAATTGGTACAAAAATTTTTAGTAACTGCGGGTGTTTTCATTGGGCAAAAAACCCTTTTTTCTTACCGTATAATTTTAAATAGCTGTATTTCACTTTAGTGCAGCCCAGTTTTGTTTTCAAAGAGCCATTGTCAAAATTTAGGGATCAAAAATTTAGTAATGGGGTGATTTAAATTGGTAAAAAACCCACCTTTTCTTATCTCAAAATTTTTTAAATAGCTGTATTTCACTTTAGGAGCCCATTTTGTTCAAAGAGCCACTTGTATTAAATTAGTACAGAAATTTTTTAGTAACTGTGGTGTATTTTTGGGTGCAAAAACCCCTTTTTTATCTCATTTTTAAAATAGCGTATTTCATTTTGTGCCCCCAAGTTTTGTTCAAAGAGCCCCCTTTGTACTTAATTAGGATACAGAAATTTTTCTAGTAATGCTGGTTTATTTCTTTGTGAAAAACCCCCCCTTTTTTACCCTATAATTTTTAAAATCGTATTTCCTTTTAGGAAAACCCCAGTTTTTGCAAAAAGCCCCCGGGATTTAAATTGGGATCAAAAATTTTTATAAGGCTTGTTTTAAAAAATGCGGGCTATGGTAAAAATTTTAAAATAAAAAAGGATACCAATAAAATTACATAAGGTTTAATGCCCCATAGGGAATTTTAGGGAGATAATGGCCCATATGCAGTATAGGAGGGATATGTCCAAAAGGCACGTAAGGGGCCCTGGCCCCGTAAAAAGGCGTTTATTCCCCAATTTTAAGGGGGTTTTATAAGGGAACAGGTATATGGGCCCCATAAATTAATTAATAAGGGGAGTTAATGGGGGTTCCAGGGGTAAGGGGGGAAAAAGGCCTTGGGGGATAGGGCCGGTGTAGGCAGGTATGGGCGGTTGGGCCGGTGTAGGCAGGGAAGGCAGCTGTAGGGAGGGATGGGGGGTAAGGCAGTGTAGCAGGTATGGCAGCTGTAGGCAGGGATAGGGCCCCCCCGTAGGCAGTATAGGGAGGTATAGGCACTGTAGGGAGGTAAATTGGGCAGGGATAGGGGAGGTTTAGGGCCCGGCTGTAGGCAGGGGTTTGGGAGCTGAGGAGGTATAACAGCTTGGCAGGTATAGACAGCTGTAGGGAGGTATACAGTTTAAAAAAAAAAAAATAACAATTTTACTTTCCGGTCCCGTTTTCCCGGCCCGGGCCCCCAAATTTTTGGCCAGGCCGGGGGGTAGGGGGCGCCCCGGAACACAGCGGCCAAAAAGGCGCCGTTCCCCCCCCCCCGGGGGGGGCCCCCCCAGTGGGATCCCTTTACTTATTGCCCCGGAGGGTTTGCATATAGGTGAAGGGATCGGGACAGTGCCCCGGGGCCTGCGCGCCCCGGGCCTGTGCGCTCAACTCGGGATTCACTTTTTGCTCCCCGAGGGCCCCATTGCTGAACGTCCCTTTCGGCATCGGGCCCCGCAGCGCCCGAGCGCAGACGTGACCGAGTATAAGCCAAGGGGGGGTTTTTCAGCAATTTTTTGTCGAAAAAAATCGGTTATACCGATTTTACGGTAGCGTATTTATTACTGCAGCCAGTTTTGTTCAAAGACAAACCCTTTTACTTACATTAGGGAAAAGAAAATTTTAGTAATGTTGGGTATTTTATTGGTGCAAAAAACCCCCTTTCTTATGATAATTTTAAATAGTGTATTGCACTTTGGGCGGCCCCGTTTTTTTCAAAGCCCCTTTCTTAAATTTGGTACAGAAATTTTTAGTAATATTTCTGTGTTATTGCTTCAAGAAAAAAAAAAATTTTCATCGTGTAACCCTTTAATAGTTTTATTGTGCTCGGTGAATTCGTTGGGGCGAAAAGGCACTTGTATGACAGTTTGTTGAAAACTTTAATACCTAGTCCTACGGGCAGTTGTAAATCCCGGGGCTGAAAAGAACCTGTTATTTTGTCTTTCGGGTTCTTCCACAGACCGATTTCACAGGTTTTCGCTAGAAACAATTCTGTTTCTAATCTAGTTGGCTGTAGGAAATTAGAGGGATTTAAGAATAGCTGTGATTTGCCTCTTTCAATAAGGGACTGTCAAAAACTCTTCCATACCTTTTTAAATGTTTATCTTTCTGAACATGGAGCGAAATGCAGGTGGTAAACGAGCAAAGAGGGGTGTAGGAGATGGAAGTAGAGGTACGAGAGAAGGTGCTCCTTCCAGTGCTGGCGACAACATGCAAGCCAGCGGATCCTCGGTTGCAGGACCATCAGGCCTGTCATCGCTGGGTCGGTGCCTGTGAATCTCGTAACGAATAGCGAATCGTCTTCAGTGTTAATGCTCTGCATGCTCTTCAGGGATGTGAAGTCAGTCAATAAATGGTGGTTGAAGTTCCTTTTCGGCACTTTTATCTGTGGGTCTAGACGGTTTAAGGTCTCTGCGGTCAGGCATGGATAGTCAATGTCCAGTTCAACTAAAATGGTGGTTCAAAAACTCCTTTTTCCGGCACTTTTTAATCTGTGGGTCAGACAGGTTTAACCCCTTAACGACCGCCCACCGTCTTTTGACGGCGGGCATTTCGGGTCGTTCGTCTGCAGCGACGTTTTTTGACGTTGATGCAGACATCGGGGTTTGCGGCGCCCGGCACCACAATTGCACTGGGATCGGGGCTGTACTACACAGCCCCGATCCCAAAGCATGTCCTGCAGGCATCGGGGAGCGGAGGAAACCTCCGCAACCCGATGCTTTAACCCTTTGATTGCGGCGGTGCGTTACCGCAGCGCAATCAAAGGGTTCCTCTGCTCTGTCGGGTGATCGGATCACCCGCTCACCTGACAGAGCCCGGGGAATGGCTGCACAGTCAGCTCTGGGGACCTAGAGTGCCCCCAGAGCTGTCTGTGTAACAAGCCAGTGCTATCCTAATCACTGCCTGTCTCAAACTGACACAGATTAGCATGTATTAGCATATATGAAAATGCTAATACATTACTAAGTGTAAAAAAAAAAAATGTTAAAAAATGTTAAACAGTTCTCCCTTCATGGGAGTAAAAAAAAAAAGTACAAAAAAACATAAAAAGTGTAAAAAATAAGAATAAAAAATAAATAATAAAATAAAAATAATATTTAATAAAAATAATTGTACATAAATTCACGCACAAAAAAAACCTACACTATTTGGTATCCACACGACCATAATAACCTGTAGAATTAATCTAAAAAGTTATTAAAGTGTTGAAATGTGAATGGTGTAAAAAAAAATTAAAAAAAACTAAAACATTTTTTGTAAAAATAAAAAAAAAATAGTTAATTATTTATAAGTGTTACTTAAAATATTCCCTTATAAAAGTACAACTTGTCTCAAATAAAACGAGGCCTCATCCAACTGCGTCATTGAAAAAATAAAAAAGTTACAACTGTTTAAACGCAAGGAGGCCAAAACAAAAAAAATGTTCTGGTCATTAACTACTTTTCAGGCGTTCGGCTTAAGGGGTTAATGGTCATACTGCGGTCAAGGACAGGTATAGTCAATGTCCAGTTCAACTTAAATGGTGGTTCAAAGACTCCTTTTTCCATCACCTTTTTGAAACATGTTGGGTCATGCAGGTTTGTAGGGTATATGCTTCTGGGTACAGGACAGGTAATTAGTCAATGTCCCAGTTTAACTTTATTTAATATGTGCAGATGTCAAGCTCACTTTTTTCCTGGTTGTCTATTTTTTAATCTGGGGGTCATGCAGGTTTGGGGCTCATGCTGTGGCAGGTCAATGGATATAAATCAAATTGTCGGCAGGTTCAACATATAAAGTGGTGGTTCAAAGACTCCTTTTTCGGCACTTTTTAATCTGTGGGTCAGACAGGTTTGAGGGTCATGCTGCAGTACAGGACAGGTATAGTGAATGTCCAGTTCAACTAAAATGGTGGTTGAAAGACTCCTTTTTCCAGAACTTTTTAATCTTTGGGTCAGACAGGTTTAAGGGCCAGGCTGCGGTCCAGGACAGGGATAGTCTTTGTCCAGTAAAACTAAAATGGTGGTTGAAAGACTCCTTTTTCCGGCACTTTTTTTAAATTGAAAGTTTTATTGATTTTCAAAGTTTTTACAAAAATAGAAAGACAAAACATAAATACAGCTGAGCATCCGGTACAAGTTACTATCATACATAACGTATAGTAGTCAGGCGACATAGATATCCTTCTAATAGTATACAAATGAAATCATGTCAGTACCAGAACTATAAGGCAAGTGGTGAAATCATTAATACATATGAATCAAAATTCTGATCTGAACAATAAGTTCAGTATGTATAACACATAAACATAGAACAAGACGAGGAGAGGTAAGGGGGACGGAGGGGAGAAGGAGGGATGAGGGCAACTTTCACTATACTCGATTCACGAGGGAGTCATGAGCTGGTGTATGTCCCACGGGGACCAAGTTCTATCAAATCGGTCCATGTTGTCATGTATTAAGGCCGTTAGGTGTTCCATCCGCCTTATTTCTATGATTCTTGGGCACAACTCCCCTCTACCCGGTGGGGTTCTTTGAAGCCATCGACCCGATATCAGGCACCTAGCTGCTGTGAGGATGTGTCGCATAAGGGTAGAATTGGACTTAGAATGGCCTTTAACCGGGCCATTTAGTAGATATGTCAGTGGGTCCAATGGAATCCTCACTCCGAGAACCTCGGTTAGGAGATCTCTGACCTGGGCCCAGAAGGGTTGGATAAGCGAACAATCCCAGAAGATATGAGGGACAGTGCCTACAGAGAAGCGACAGCGCCAGCAGACCCGCGGTAGTTGGGGGTTCCACTTGTGCAAGATATCAGGGGTGTGGTACCAAAAGAGTAAAATTTTATACAAATTTTCCTTACGTAGAATACAGGTGGAGGACTTCACTGCAGCGTTCCAGATCGCTTGCCATGTGGAGAAGGGTACTTCTCTCCCCAAGTAGGACTCCCACTTAGCCATATACTTATGTGTAGGGGCCTTATCGGGGGTTGGGTCCGAAAGAATAGAATAAATCGCTGAGATAAGGCCCTTAGTAGAGTAGCCCGATTTACAGAGCCATTCAAATAGAGTTGGGACAGAGAGAGAAGACGTGCCAAACAAGGATGTCACGAGGTAAGCTATCTGCAGGTAGTGGAAGCGGGACCTTTCGGGGAGGCCATAGTCCCTCTGAAGGGTGTCAAACGGAATCAGTCTCCTGTCTCCCATTCTTGCAATGTCTGCAAACCGGAATAGCTCATGCCCCAGCCACGGCTGTGCCACAAGTCCAAATGAACTGGCAGGGAAAAGAGGCGTGCACAAAAAGGACGCCATGGGGGAAGCCCTGGAAGCAAGTGGAAACTTGGCCCTACAATGGCTCCATATCTGCTGTGTAAATTTAATTGGGCCCAGTAAGTAGCCCAAATCAGGAAGAGGTTTGGAGTGCCCCCGAAGTGCTTTAGGGTGAATCGGGGGGGGCTTTGTTTTCCAATTTCCCCATTATGTATGCCTCAGGGAAGCCCAAAAGCTGGTTACAGTTTTAGATGAGGGGCCCCAGTAATAGAAAAGGGATTTTGGGGGGACTGTTTAAAAAAACCCCCTTTTCCCTTCCCACCCTGAAAACCCCCTTTGGGAATTTTTATCCCTCCCCCCTTCCCCCAAAAAAATTGAGGATAGCCCCCTGGAGGTGAGGCAATTCACAAAAGGGGGCCGAAATGGCCCTGCCTGTTTAGGCAGGATGTAACACAAATTCAGAGGCACAAAAAGACAAAAGGGTAAAACCTAAAGGTATATAGGAATTTTGGAAATTTGCTTTAAATGCTAAAAAAAATTTTAAAAAAACCTGGGCTTTTAGTTTCCAGTATTTGATCAAAGTTTGTATTAAGCTCACCCCCCAAAACGTAAGGGGTTCAGGCGGTTTGAGCCCCTAATGAACATGTTCCTACAAAGGAGTTAATTCAGCCCGGAAAATTTTCAGGGGGGTTTGGAACTTGCAAATTGGATTTTTTCCTCCCCGGGTTTTAAAAAGAGGCAGCTGGGGGTGCAGAAAGCCAATGGATTGCCATTTTAAAATAGAACAAAACGTAATAAGGCTGTGCCCCATTTTAAAAATTATTTAAAAAAAGTAAGCATGGGGTGCCCACTAAAAAGGAAAGGGCCATCAAAAACCCCAATTATAGTGGACCACTAAAGACTAAGGGAAAACCTAAGGTTTAATATAGGAATAGGGGAAAATGCCTTATGTAAGGAAAATATAAAAAAAACCTGGGACTTTAGTTTCCCGTATTTATCAAAGATTGTTTTAAGTCACCCCCCAAAAAAGGAAGGGGGTTTTCCCCAGAGAGGGGGAGCCCCTTACACTAAACAGGGTTTTTATAGGTGTCAATTCGATTTGAAATTCCCAGGGGGGTTGGGTAGGAATTTGAAATTGGATTTTTGCATTGTTTAAAAAGGGGGAGCTGAGGGCAGCAACCCAATGAGATTGCCTTTTCAAAAGACTCCCAAAAACTTAATAGGCTGTGCAAGTTTCCCACCACCCCTGAAAAGGGTTTGCGTTAAATTTGATTTCCTAGTGAGGAAACATGTTCGGGGGTGGGGGAATCCCCTGCTTGGGAACCCCTTGTTTTTTGGGGGAGGTGGCTTAATAAAAATTCTTTGTTAAAAATACGGGAAAAAAAGAGCCCCAAGGTTTTTCTTATTTTCCTTAGAAAGAAATTGCATTTCCAATTTTTATATCCCTTGGGGTTTTTACTTAGCCCTTTAGTGTGCCCACTGAAAATTTTTTGTTAGTTTGTATGTATTGCCTTTTAAAGTGTGCCCCTTGCTTACGTTTTTCAAAATTATTTTAGATGTGAAACGCCTTTTTACGTTTTTTTGTCTATTTGAAAAAATGGAAAACCTCATTGGCTTGCTGCATGGCTGCCTCTTTTAAACCAGTGCGGGAATAACCCAAATTTGGGAAAGTTCCTCCCAATCCCTGAAAAAGTTGCATTTGGGAATTGACTCTTGTGGGGGTAACATGTTAAGTGTAGGGACCCCAACCTCCCTTTTGGGAACCCCTTGACTTTTTGGGGAGGTGAGTTTAAATACAATTTTTGGGATCAAATACTTGAAAACTAAAAAGCCCCAGGGTTTTTAAATTTTTTTTCCTTGGCAGTAATGTTTTCCCAATATTCCTAAAACCCTTTTGAGGTTTTACTTTGTCTTTAGTGGGCCACTGATATTTGGGGTTAGATGTATGCTTTTGGGCCTTTTCAGTGTGACCAGGCTTACGTTTTTAAAAAAATATTTTTGGGAATGTGCACGCCTTTTTTCTTTTTGTTGTCAATTTGAAAAAAAATGGAAATTCTCATTGGCTTGCTGACTCAGCTGCCTTTTTTTAAACCCGGGGCCCGGAAAACCCAATTGAAAATTCCTACCACCCCCTGAAAAAAAGTTGCAGTCTAAATTTGGACTCCCTAGTGAGGTTTAAGGGGGTTGGTGGGGGATCCCCTCCCTCTGGGAACCCCGGGTTTGTTTTGGGGAGGTGAGCTTAATACAATCTTTGATCAAATACGTAAACAAAGGCCCCGGGTTTTTTTAAATATTTTCCTTAGCGAAATTGCTTTTCCCAAATATCCCCTATATACCTTGGGGGTTTTTACTTAGTCCTTTGGGTTGGCCCAATGATATTTGTGTTAATTTGCTATTCCCTTTTTCCCGGTGTGCACCTTGCTTTCTTTTTTTCTTTTTTAATTTTTTAAAGATGTGCCACAGCCTTTTTACTTTTTTGTTTGGGCAGGTTGGCATCTTTACCGAGTTTATTCGGGCCAAAGAAAGAAAGGGGGTTGAGAGGCCACTTCACGGGGGAAAAGCTTTCAGTTTTTTAAACCCTTAACCCGGAAACCCCCTAAAAAAGGATTATTTTTGACCAAAAATTTTTTTTAGTTTTTCCCTCCTTGCGTTTTAACGTTTTTACTTTTTTTATTTTTTCAGTGACGCAGTTGTATGAGGCTCGTTTTTTGGGGAAAAGTTTACTTTAGGGGGGAATTTTTTTAAGTTACTTATAATAATTGCAGTTTTTTATTTTTATTTTTTTATTACATTTCACACATAATAATTGTTAGATCAATTTTTTAAAGGTTATTACGGTCTGTGGATCCCCAAAATTTGGGGTTTTTTTTTGTGTGTGTAATTTTTGCACAATTTTTTTTATTAAATTTTTTTTTTTATTTTTTTTATTTATTTTTTTCATTGTTTTTAACGTTTTATGTTTTTTTTTTTATTTTTTTTTTTATTTTTTTTTTTACCCCCCTGAAGTGGAATTTTTACTTTTTTTTTAAATTTTGTTTTTTTTTTTCATTTAGATGTTTTAGCTTTATTATATGCTAATAAATTATCTGGCTGTTGACAAGGAAGTGATTGGACGCACAAAGTGCCTCCTAGTCAGGGTTGTCACAAAGCTTGGGGCCACTCTAGGTCCCGGGGCTACTGTCAGCCTTTCCCCCTGGTCTGTTGGGGGGACCGGGTTTTCCGATCCCCCGAAGAGCAGGGGAAACCTTTGATTGCGTTTTGGGGGAACGCACCCCCCCGCAATCAAAGGGTTAAAAAAGCATGGGTTGCGGAGGTTTCCCCCGTGCCGATGCTTGAGGGGATGCTCTGGGTCGGGGCGTGTGTACGCCCGATCCCGCGCAATTGCGGGCCGGGTGCGAAACTCGGTGTCGCAGCGAGTCTAAAGCGTCGCGCGGGAAAACGACCGCACCAGAAACTTTAAAAGTCGGGGGCGGTTTTAAAGGGATTAAAGAGGGGAGAGAATTGGACCCATATAGGGAGGTAGATTTACAGTTTTCCTTTTCCCCAGGTATTTAAGGGATTGGGCCGCCACCGGGAGGGTGTTGCCCCCTTTAGAAGGGACAAGGTCTCCAGGGGGGCATTGCGGGAGAGCCTCCTCTTTTTGGTGTTAAATTTGTACCCTGGGGGCCGAAATCGAGAGGAGGGTGTGGTGGAGGGGAGGTGGTGTGTAATTTGTCGGGTTAAAAGGATGTCGTCGGCGAAAGAGATAGTTTAAAAACCCTGTCCCGAACTTTTAATACCCCTTATGTCGGAGGGCCTGATCGCCGCCTCGAGAGGTTCAATCTAAGCGAAAAAAGGGCGGGGCAAATGGGTGCCCTGTCCCGTACCTTTTTAATGTTAAAAGGGGTCCGGGTGTGGTAGGAAGCTTAATGGAGGTGGGGGAGAGGAGTACAAACCCCCTTTTTTTAGTTTAGGAAGGGACCGAGAAACCTTTTTGCCCAGAGGGCTTGAAAAAGAAAAGGCAATTGAGCCTGTCGAGAGCCTTTCGGGATCAAGGTGAGGGGTAAGGTTGTTGCTGTTGATGGTTTTCACGTCAACAAGTCAATTGTGCGTCTTGTTTATCCCCCGCTGCCGGGAGGCACAAAGCCACCGATCTCATGTATAGTGGGGGAGCCACTGATTAAACCTTTAGCTTTTATTTTGAATGTTTCAGGTAAATTAATTTTGCGATCAGCCCGGGAACGCCCCCTGTTTGCTGGATCTTTCCCCCAATAGTGGATCAGGGTTAGGTAGGTGGGCATGGGTTGGGGATGGGGAGCCCTCCCTGAATGAAAATTTTGGTTGCAGCATATGAGGGGCTAGGACACTAGGTAGACTTTAAAATTTAGTTAGGGGAGACATCCGGCCCCGGGGGCCTTTCCGATGAAGGGCTTTGTTGACTTCCCCCCATTTCTTCCATTGGATGGGCGCTCCCGGGGTCCAGGCCTCCGTGGGAGAGTTGGACGGGCACCCCGGGAGAAATTGTTTGTAAGGGTTTGGCCCCATAAACCGGACCCCAAGGGGGTGGGGGCAGGGCGTAATTTAGAGAAGAATTTAAGGAATTATTGGCTAGATTTCGGGTCATTTCCGCAGGGACCGTTCCTATCCCTAAGGGCCCGGGGCATGGACTTAAGCCCCTTTTCCTTCAATTGTTGGCTAAAAAGTATGGGCCTTTTTGCCATCCCATAGTTTTTTTGTTTGGAATAGAGAAGGAGTTTTCCCCGGTGGGGGTACCCCAGGTCCTTGAGACTTTTGCGGACGACAAATAGTCTCAGGGTGGTAACTGTGGGGTTCAGTGCATTTTACGCTCAAGCCTTTTTGGTTGAATTTTGGTGGACCTCTTGGAAATCCTTCTTAAGTTTAGCCCCAGAGCAATACAGTTGCCCGGGGACTCCCTTTTTTTAGGACCAAAGGAGCAGTACAGAGCCAGCATTCAGTCAAAAGTATGAGGAGAGAGATTTCAAAAATTTTTCCTCATGGCCGGCCTCCTGATAGGGTTTCTTTTTTAACCCTCCAAGGGCTATCGCTGCGCGGGAGTTGAGGTTTAGGTGACCGTGATGGGGAGATAACCGGGTTTAGGTCAATGCGTGACCCCTTTCAAGGGAAACCAGAACCGGAACATTGCCAAAAATATAGTCAAGCTGGTTTGGGTTTGGTGGGGATGAGAAAAAAAGGAGAACTCTTTGTGTTTAGGGTGGTGATCCTCCACGGTCAAACGCCCGTGGGGGCGGATGAGTTTCCTAAAGGCTGCAGATAGCTTAGCCAATGCCTGACCTGGAGCTCTACTGCCCAGAGCGCATCTATCCACAGATTCTGAAAAAATCATGTTAAATTCCACCCAGAAGTAGGGCGTGGAGGAGATTTTAGTTAATTTTGGGAAGACTCTGTTGGAAAGGGAATCTGGGACTTTTTTGGCACGAAAACCTTTACTAGGTGATTGGCTTGCCCCCTAGTTAGTTTTTTAAGAATAAAAATGCCCTGCCGGGTCAACAAGATCCTCACTTGCAAGGGCAAGTTTTTGCTAAAAATATAGGGGGACTCCGCCTTTTTTCCTATTTTAAAATGCAAAATAAGCGGTGGAATAAAAGGGTGGGGGCAAAGTTAAATGCCATTTGGGGGTCAAAGGGGGGTCTCCTGCAAAAACACGGTTTTTGCCCTAGGGATTACTTTCCCCTCAGGGCCAGTCGCGCTTGACATTGAGTTAACCCCTTTAAGTTTGGGTTTTAAGACAGGTACCATAATAAAAATATCAGAAAAGCACCCTGCACGGAGGAAGGTTAGGATAGGGGAAGATCCCTACCCAGGGAGGGTTTTCCCCTGTGTTGAGGTAAACTCAAAGAGAAGGGGACAGAGAGACAAAAGGGAAAAAAACAGGAAGCAGGAGGGTGAGGAGCACAGACAAAACGGGGGGAGAACTAACATAGAAGAGAGGTACAAAAGGGTTACAAAACCCAATGTAAAACCCGGTGTAATGTAAGAACAAACAATCAGAGGACGAATATCCTTGTTTTAACTGTCAGCGCAAAAGTGCGCGGTTTGTGGGGCCCCGGGCTAAAAAGGGTCTCTTCCGAGGGACCCAAAAGGGCCGTTGGCAGAAATCCCGCCTCCTGTTAAGAGAGAAAGTCTCTTCCCCCGCCCAGAAAGGCCCCGGGGGGGAAGGGGAGAGGAGTTGGGAAACCCCGGGGAAATTATCAAAAAAGCACTACAACAAAAACTGGAGTCACAAAGTACCGTCTATCCTTTCAAGGTAACATCTGCCCTAAGAAAATATTTGACATTGAAGGCACCTAGATGGGAGCAACGCTCCCCCAGAAGGAGGTAAGCGGAGGCGGCTAACCTCAATAATTAAAGGGGCCCCGGTCAGCGAGGAGGGAACGCGTTCTTCTGGGCGGGGGAGATTTCCCCTGGAGAGCTCCCTTAGGCTGCCACGGGTTGCCAGTTGGCGGAGTGGGGGGTAAGTCGGGGTTCCCAGTCTTCCATCCCTTTGGGTAGGGGTTTTTCAAGGATTGCAGAAAGTAGGAAAAGGGCCCGGGAAGGGTTGAGGACTTCTGAGCGGGCCTTCACTTCTTTTAGAAGGGGCAAATGGGAAAAAGCCCAACTATATGGAAAGCTGTTCTTCGAAAGGGAAAGAAAGGGGGTGGTGGCGTGTTTTTCAGCTGTGCCAGGACGGTCAAAAAGTTGGATAGGGGCGCCCTTGTAGTCAAAAAGTTGCGTACTGTCGGGTTTCTCCATAATTCCTCTTTCAAGGAGTGGTATGGAGGCAGCAGATGAAATTTGGGGAGTGGGGATGAGCCCCTTTGGGGCCCAAGCGCTTGTGGGCCCTATCAAGTTTAGGGCCGAGGGGGGGGACCCCCAGCAGTTGGGTTTAAAAATGTGTCCAGGGTGTCCGAAGTCCTCCTCTCCCCGTGGCTGGTATCCCCCTGACTTGATATTGTGCCCCGGGGCGGTTATCTAAGTCCTCCCCATAACCACAGGTCTCGACAATGCATTTGAGGGAGACAGAGGGTTGGAGTGGGAATATTTTCCCTGTGTTTTCGTGGTCCCCCTCTAGCATTCCCCCGAGGGGGCATTTTTTTTTAATGTCTTAAAATGGCAAACTCCTCCTTGAGGGTGGATTTTAAAATCAGACCTAATGCCGGAGATTGTCTTTAGTGGGCTGTTGTATCTTCAGGCCCTGTGTGGTGGTCTGGAGCATGGGGGCTGTGCATGGCAGGAGGGGAAGCAGGAGTCCCCTGCCAGGAGAATGCCCCACTGCCCGAGTCAAAGTCCTGTGAGGAGGGAGGGGGAGCAGGCCTGGGATCCCCATTATCCAGGCCCATCAAGACCTCCAGAGGAGACCCCACCGCAGGAGATTTAGGCTCCAAGGAAAGTAGAGGCGGGCTGGCAGCTACTACGCTGTATGATGGCGTGGGCCGCTCCATGGGAGAAGATGGCGGCTGCACCTGTTCCCACGGGAGGGGGGACACTGGGGAGCCCGGTACCTGGATCTTCCCAGAGGCTGCCGTGGAGGACGGAGGTGCGACCGGTGCAACGTTCTCGGCGTTGAGGGCTCCCGTCTTCTGCCCGGATTGTGAGCTCTGTGCTGAAGAAGCTGGAGAAGCTGCCGCTGTGAGAAGCGGGATTCGCGCGCCCGGAAGTGCGCGCTGCAGAGAGGCCTGTAGAGATGGCAGCGAGCAGGCAGGAGGCGCCGCACCAGAGGACCCGCCACGGAGGTAAGAGTCCAAGGCTGTTTGGGTCCGAGAGCGGACCGAAGCCCTCCTGGGGGTATCAGGCGGTGGCTGGGTTCTTTTCTTTCCCATTTATGGCTGGATAGACTGATAGGGCAGCAAATTGTGGTAGCCGGTAGCAGGAGCTCAGCTATACTGCGACCATTCTCCTCGGCTTCTGGTCACGCCCCCCCTTCCGGCACTTTTTAATCTGTGGGTCAGACAGGTTTAAGGGTCATGCTGTGGCCCAGGACAGGGATAGTCAATGTCCAGTTCAAGTAAAATGATGGTTAAAATAATACTGCCTTCTGGCACTTTTTAATTTGTTGGTCATGCAGGCTTAAGGGTCAGGCTGTGGTACAAGACAGGGATAGTGAATGGTCTGTTACTTTTTTTCTGTGACTCTTGTTGCCTAATTGTGTTGCCTAAGATGTAGCACGTATCCAGTTTACTGTTGTGGATGTTATTTCCAGCTTCTCCAGCCCTGTTTGGGTGTAAGAATGAAGGTGTTGTTCTCTCCCATAGACTTTAATGGTCATCGGCGATAATCTGTTATCGACTATCGGAAATCGTCATGATAATTGCCAATATCGACTATTGAATCGATAACGATAGTTGACACAATCGCTCATCACTACTCTTAATATTTTGGTATATGGAAGAAATTATTTCCTTAGAAGCATCATCCCAGCTGATGGAAATATGGAAATGCTGTTGAATCTCTCAGGAAGGGACCCACCCTTACGTACTGTATCTCTTTTAGGAACACATCTTTAGCACGGAAGAAGTGTATCTTTGCAAATGTATCCCATGGGATACATTTGATGATGGTAAATTTATCGGTTTTGGAAGGTGATGGATCCTATCCACACTGATGTCAAGAGTGGAGGCCTCCAGAAGAACCAAGGCCATTAGGTCTGTCAAGACGGAAAGAAGAATATCTTGACCAACAGTTCCCAGAATACCCCTATACCCTGTATGTTGTTTCGATGAGATCTGTCCTCCAGATCCATAATTTTAGTAGACAATTTTTGCACCTCCTCCTCCAGCGCTGCATTGGCATCAATCAGAAGGTTATGAGAGCCCACAAATTCCCCAAGTTTCGAATCTATGTGCTCTGTTCTTGAGACCAGGGATTGGATGTCCAGATCCATGGATTCCGCTCTTGATGGAGCAGGTGAGAGAGAGGGGAAAGTGACTTCTCTTTCTGAGTGCGGAGAGCCAGCTGGGGGCTGTTGGAAGAACTGCGTAAGTTTAGTTACTTTCTGTAGTTTATTGTTACTGTTGCGAACTGCGCCGCAGCACACAGCTCTGCCCGTGCTCCTGCTTCTGGGGTGAGTGCCGCGGCTGCCCAGTTGTCGGGCGACGGGTGAACTCGCTCCCCTGCGCGCCTCTTGCTGCCCGTCGCACGCGTCCCCGTACTCTAGGGCGCGCGCGCACCGTCTCTGTGAAATTTAAAGGGCCAGCGCGCCGGTAATTGGGTAATTGCCGGTTGCTGCTTCTATATTACCTGGGCGCTTAAGCCCACTCTCTGACGACTCTTTAAAGCCTTTGCCTATAGAGAAAGCATTTCCTGAAGGCTTGTCCTGATCTTCCGTGTACCGAACCGTTTGCCTCCGTCTCCTGACCATGAACCTCTGCCGCCTGTCCTTACCTTACTGCCTGTCCCCAACTATGAGCCTGCCTTATGATTCTGCACCACGCTATACCTTGGCTGCCACCGCAAGCAAGTCGACCTGGTAGACGCCCGCCGCAGCAAGTCCATTCCCCTTTGCGGCGGGCTCTGGTGAAAACCGGGACCTACTCAGACTCCGCTCCCTGGCATGGCTTACACCATCGCTTGCGGGGGTCCAGTGGATCCACTTCTACTTCCGGGACCGTTACAGTAAGATCGGCCATGGATCCCTCCAAGGTACCGTTGCCCAGTGTGGCGGACCTCTCTCGTGTGGTTGTCCAACAGTCTCAGTAGGCGCAACAGCTGGATCAACTGACCACCATGATGCAGCAGCTCGTCACTGCCCAGCAGCAGCCTCCACCTCCTCCCGTGGCCACTCCCGCTCCGGCGACGCCACTGACTCCGTTGGGACCCAAGCTCCGTTTGTCGCTGCCCGCCAAATTTGATGGCGACCCCAAGCTCTGCAGGCGATTCCTTACCCAGTGCACCATGCATATTGAGCTAGTGGGGGACCAATTCCTGTCTGAACGTTCGAAGGTGGCGTTTGTGGTCAGCCTCTTGTCCGGGAAGACCCTGGCTTGGGCTACATCCCTATGAGACAGGAGCGACCCGGTGACGGCGGACCTGCAGGCCTTCCTCTCAGAATTCCGTAGTGTCTTCGAGGAGCCAGCGCGGGCATCTTCTGCGGAGACGGCACTTTTGAACCTGCGCCAGGGCGAATCCTTGTTCGGAGACTATGCGGTACAGTTTCGCACCCTGGCATCAGAGTTGTCCTGGAATAACGCCCGCACCTAGACCATGTTGGAGAGGCATCCCGAGGTAATAACTCATCCTCTACGCACCTTAGTATGCCTGTGGAGATCACTACTGACTCCAGGCTCCTGCTTTCCTGGATTCCGGTTCCGCCGGGAATTTCATCCATGCCGCCCTGGTGGCCCGGTATCAGCTTCCAGTGGTCAGTCTGGAGAAGCCATTGGTGATATCCTCGGTCACAGGGGAGCTCCTTGGAGACGCCATTCGGTACAGAACCGAGCTGGTGAGCCTCCACGTGGGTGTCTTGCACAAGGAGAAGATCTCCTTCTACGTGCTGTCTCAGCGATCCTGTTGGGGCTTCCGTGGCTGCAGCGCCATGCCCCTACGCTCAATTAGAAGACAGGCGAGGTCGTGCACTGGGGTCCTGACTGCCGGAATCTTTGCCTGGTGAAACCACGCCTGGTGCACTCCATTTCTTACCAGCCGTCCTCCAACTCTCTGCCCACGGAATACCGGAGTTATGCGAATGTCTTCACTGAGAAACAGGCCAAAACCCTTCCTCCCCATCGCCCCTACGACTGCCCAATTGACTTGCTGCCGGGAACCAGTCCTCCCAGGGGCAGGGCCTATCCTCTGTCGGTGCTGGAGACCCAAGCCATGTCAACCTATATTCGGGAAAACCTTCAGAAGGGCTTCATACGCAAGTCCTCCTCTCCGGCGGGGGCAGGATTTTTCTTTGTGCAGAAGAAAGATGGCTCCCTGCGGCCTTGTATCGATTATCGGGGACTTAATAAAATCACTGTGAAGAACCGTTATCCCTTGCCATTGATCACAGAACTGTTTGACCGGCTTCGTGGAGCAAAGATTTTCTCCAAATTGGACCTGCGAGGGGCCTACAACCTCATCCGCATTCGAGAGGGGGATGAGTGGAAGACTGCTTTTAACACACGGGATGGTCACTTTGAATACCTCGTCATGCCCTTCGGTCTGTGCAACGCCCCAGCGGTCTTCCAAGAATTCGTAAATGATATATTCCGGGATCTCCTCTATACTTGTGTCGTGGTCTACCTGAACGACATCTTGGTATTCTCTGCTAATTTGGAGACTCATCGCTCCCATGTCCGCCTGGTGTTGGAGCGACTACGTGCAAACCACCTCTATGCCAAATTAGAGAAATGTCTTTTCCACCAGACCAGCCTCTCGTTCCTTGGTTACATCATCTCGGACCGAGGGTTACAGATGGATCCTGCCAAGCTGTCAGCCATTCTGCAGTGGCCTAGGCCGGTGGGTCTACGGACCATGCAGCGCTTCCTGGGCTTCTCTAATTACTATCGACAGTTTATTCTGCATTACTCCACATTGGCGGCGCTTTTTATAGCACTTACTAAGAAGAATACCAACCCTAGGCAGTGGCCACCAGAGGCCGAAAAAGCATTTGTTCAGCTAAAGGCAGCATTCGCCTATGCGCCCATCCTGACCAGACCGGATACCGAGAAGCTGTTCTTTCTGGAGGTGGATGCCTCCTCGGTCGGAGCAGGCGCAATTCTCACGCAGAAGGGACCTAAGGGCAAGATGGTCACCTGTGCCTTCTTCTCCAAGACCTTCTCCCCAGAGGAGAGGAATTACACCATCGGAGATCGGGAGTTACTGGCTATCAAGTTGGCCTTAGAAGAATGGCGTTATCTCCTGGAAGGAGCTCGGTATCCCATCACCATTTACTCCAACCATAAAAATCTTCAGTACCTCCAATCGGCTCAACGCCTCAACCCACGTCAAGCCAGGTGGTCCCTCTGCTTCTCGCGCTTCAATTTCCAGATACATTTTCGACCGGCAGAGAAGAACGTCAGGGCCGATGCGCTCTCCCGTGTCTCCGATGTGTTGGTGGAAGAGGGCGTTCCCCAGCATGTAATTTCTCCCGAACGCTTGATTTCTGTGGCTCCGGTAGATCTTCGAAAGGTGCCTCCAGGGAAGACTTGCGTCCGTCCTGCGCTCTGCAGGAGAATTTTGAAATGGGGACACTGTTCTCTAGTGGCCGGTCACCCCTTGGCTCACAAGTCGTTCCTCCTAATCTCCCGTTTTTACTGGTGGCCGGAGCTTGCGAAGGACGTCAGGGAATTTGTGAAGTCCTGCGTTACTTGTGCCCGTAACAAGACCCCTTGTCACAAACCCGCAGGTTTACTCCAAACTCTGCCCATCTCTAGGACCCCTTGGTCTCATGTGGCGCTGGACTTCGTCACTGATCATCCTCCCTCTTCGGGCAATACGGTCATCTGGGTGGTCGCGGATTGTTTTTCGAAGATGGCGCACTTTATCCCTTTGCCAGGTCTACCATCTGCTCCCCATTTGGCCAGCCAGTTTTTTCTACATATCTTCCGTCTCCACGGACTTCCCCAGCATATTGTCTCGGATCGGGGGGTCCAATTCATGTCGAGGTTCTGGTGGGCCCTCTGCTCTCGGTTGCAGGTGAACCTGGATTTCTCTTCGGCCTACCATCCGCAGACGAACGGACAAGTGGAGGAATTTCAATCAAGATCCTGGGGGGCTATTTGTGGCACTTTGTCTTGGCTCGACAGGATGACTGCGCCAGCTTACTTCCTTGGGCAGAGTTTTCCTATAACTCCCTGGATTTGGAATCCACTGGCACCTCTCCGTTTTTCATTGTGTATGGTCAGCATCCCTGCCCTCCGCTACCATTGTCTTCTCCTTTTGAGGTGCCGGCAGCGGATACTTTGGTCCGAGATATGCTGACCATTTGGAATCAGACGCGCCAGTCTCTGCAGCATGAGTCCGCACGCATGAAGACCCAGGGGATAAAAATAGAAGACCCCCCCAGTTTTCTCCCCTGGCGACAAGGTGTGGCTTTCGGCCAGATATATCCGGTCAAGGTCCCCAGTTATAAACTAGGTCCCCTTTTATGTAGGCCCATTTGAATTTACTCAGGCGCTTTAAACCCAGCTGCCTATAAACTCCAGCTCCCACCCACCATGCGTATTCCTAACTCCTTCCATGTCTCCTTTTTGAAACCTGTGGTCCTGAACCGCTTTTCCCGGAAGATTGCTCCTCCGTCTTCCGAAGCGGAGTCCATCAACATCTTCACCGTGAAGGAAATTCTGGATGTGAAGACCATCAGGGGAAAGCGGCATTTCCTTGTCTAATGGAAGGGGTTTGGGCCTGAGGAAAGATCATGTGAGCTGGAGGACAACATCCTGGATCGTGAGTTGGTGCAGAAATTCCTCCTGGCCAAGAGGGGGAGGGCTAAGGGTGGGAGGGTACTGTTGCGAATGGCGCCACAGTCCGCAACTCGGGCTGCGGGCGCCGCCACAGCTCTGCCCGTGCTCCTGCTTCTGGGGCGAGTGACGCGCTGCCCGGGTGTTGGGCGACAGGCGCACTCGCTCCCCTGCGCGCCGGTACTCACGCGGCCTCGCTCCCGTCTGTCTGCATCCTCCTGCTGCCCGGCGCACGCGTCCCCGCTCTCTGGGGCGCGCGCGTGCCGGCTCTGTGAAATTTAAAGGGCCAATAATTGGGTAATTGCTGGTCGCTCCCTCTATATTACCTGGGCACTTCCGCCCACTCTCTGCCGGATCTTTAGTGCCTTTGCCTATAGAGAAAGCGTTTCCTGAAGTGTTGTCCTGATCTTCCGTGTACCGTACCATTTGCCTCCGTCTCCTGACCACGAACCTCTGCCGCCTGCCCTGACCTTCCTGCCTGTCCTTGACCACGAACCTCTGCCGCCTGTTCTGATCTTACTGCTTGTCCTCGACTACGAGCCTGTCTTATGATTCTGCACCACGCTATACCTCGGCTGCCACCGCAAGCAAGTCGACCTGGCAGACTCCTGCTGCAGCAAGTCCATCCCGCTTTGCGGCGGGCTCTGGTGAAAACCGGGACCTACTTAGACTCCGCTCCCTGGTGTGGCTTACACCATCGCTTGCGGTGGGCCAGTGGATCCACTGCTATGACTGGGACCGTTACAGTTACGTTTAGAAGTACCAACCATTGTGTCTTCTAGAGTAGAGAGGATGAAAGACTTTTTTAAAAAAATTTTATATAATCGTTAGATGCCAAGAGAACAGTTATAGGCTATAGGCATCAGGAGAGTATGATGTTGTAAAGGCAAGTGAGATAGATACAGGTGGCGAGCAAGGCAGCACTGTAAAAAGCAATCGCAGCGAGTATGAAAATAGAACCAAGTTGCTGTGCACGCTCTCTGATGTTTTGAGTATATAGGCAAATAGGTCCCAGTCCTTGTACAGAGTCATGGAACAGTTACTGATGCAGCACTGAGTGAAGGCGCCGTATCTGAGCATACTGACTAGACCAGTGTCCTTGTGTAAGTAGACCAACAAGATGGCATCTGTATGAGGTCCGCAAGGGTTCAGTAAGCATAACCGAGACTTGATGAGCAACAGATGTTACCGCTTGCAGGTGAGGAGGAGGTAGGAATAAGCTTATCTAGATCTGAAGTGAACAGGTTACGGAGCTGAAGATGTAGACGTTGGTGCAAATATAGGGTTAGCAAAGGACACTAAGTTGTACAGCAATGATTTCTAATATGAACAAGCAGGGTCAGTGTCACTGGGCAAATGGAGATGTAAGCTAATGGTTTTAGAGAGTCCACTAAGTCTATGTAAACAGTACTTTCCCTGGGTGGGCCTCAGACAAAGAGATAGCAGGATGTTTGTTGTATCAATGTGGTCTGCCCCATTCAAAAGGACTTTATAAAGAAAGGGCTGCAGAATGGCAGCTAAATTAGCATCCACAGATCTCTCAGCCTCCTACATGGCTGTGCAAATACAGGGAGCTGCTTAGGTCCAGCAGAGGTCTGCACAAATGTAACTGAGTCTGCAGTAAAACTGTAAGTTACACAGCATGAAGGAAAGTCTCACTCCTGTAGTAAGGAAGCGTGCACAAGCAGCAGTTGTGTTCCCAGCTTAAATGGTGCTTGTGTCTTTTATTTCAATAGGACTAGGAGATGGAGTGGGGAGGGTGAATGTTGTGATGTACAAGAGCAGACCAAACACAGATAGGAGGGCAGCTCTGCAGCTCTGAGGAAGTGGGATGGGGAGGGGGGGGGGGGAGACGTGTTCACCTCAGTATAGATTCACGGGACTGAGCTGCAATGTCCATTGGTGTGGGATATGGTTTAATATTGACACTCACAGTCTCAGTGATTGCTGAGGTGTCACGTCAAGGGAGGTGCAGTGAGCCCTAACTGGAACCCAGCCCACTGTCCCTACCTACTTGACGTGCTCCCCTAGGCGGCAGACGGCAACTGGGCGACAGTCCCTGCTCTGCTAAAGTGCTGGGGGACGTGAGGAAGTAGAAAAAGTCAACAGTCTGGGTCAATATCAAAATAGGAACGCCAAAGCCACAAATTTAAAAACCAGAGGGATAAACGTAAACAAGCGAGGTTTAAAACAACGAACTGGAGCGAGGTTAAAAAAATCAGGAGACAAACCGGGGTCAGGGAGAACAGGCCGAGGTCAGGTATACGGATAAGCAAAACACAAAAAACAAATAACAAGGTAGCCAGGAATATCAGAGGCGCAGCACCAGCCTTCAAAGGGGGTTTAATGGGATTCCTGGTACCACCCCTGCAGCTGATTGGAGCGGCCTCCGGGGGCCTCCCATTGGCTGGTGCAAACTCGCCCTGTTTAGGAGTGGCTGGGCCCCTGTCATTCACAGAGTTGTCAGCAGCATGTGTATCAGGGTGGGATTGTGCATCAGCTGCAGCAGCCTGTTGATCCCTGCAGCCTGAGCACAGCCTAGCCATGACATGAGGTCTTTCAGTTATGGCTGCCTCTCCTCTGTCCTGTGCTCCTCTGTCAGGGCTGTTAAAGAAGGTGACACCATCCTCTCAGCTGCTCTCAGGCTGTCCTCTCTCTCACTGACGTCAGTATAAACGCTGACAGTTTGAAGCAGCTGGTGATGGTTTATATGTGCCGATTTGTAGTCTTCTTAAGAGAGCTTCTCTCCTACATGTCTGACTCCATGCAGGTCCAGGCTATGCCCCCCACCACTTGGAGATTTCTATGTCTGTGTTCTATGTATATATGTAAATATGTATACATTTCTATGAATATTTGATCACTTTTTATTCCATTTATGTGCAGCAGAATGAACAAAAGTTCTGCCAATTCTGGTTTCCTGCAGTGATTAAGCCCTACCCTACACTGACATTAATTTATGTCTAATGTCAGGAAGAGGTTAAGGTGGCTATACACATAAGATACTTCATGCCAGATTCTGACTAATTTTGAAGTCTAACATTTATGGTTCAACATATGTCTGCAGATCCAACCGAAAATAATAGGATTGTCATCAAATATTATATCTGTTACAACTTTTAAATTTTACATACACATTAGATAATTGTTGGCAGGATGCTCATTATTCTGACAGCCATCTCTCTCAAGTAATACACAGTATAGATACCTTTGACAGCAAGTTATCTCTTGAGTACTGGCAAGACATCAAACATTAGCTACATCGTGGCTTCTATAGCCACAAATATCCATTAATAACAAATAAATTGTGGCAATAACAAGGGATAACATACCAATAGTTTGTGGGTGATTTGGAAGTGGGCAAGAAATTTTTTAACAAATAATTAACAAATGAACTCATTTATAGTTTGCCATCTAGAATGTCAAGTCACTGCAGGAAGGACAATTTTCACAAGCTAATAAATGACCTTAATATCATAAACTAGGACAATGTAAAAAATAACAGTACTCAAACTAAGCAGGAGATGTAAAAGCATTCGTAATAGATAATGTGAGCAATCTATAAACTGCCTTAGGAACAGGAGAAAACCGGTGTTTAAATGAAACCATAAGGAGTCCAATAAATATTTAAATGAAAACATTTAAACTACTGAAGCAGGAAGGTAGGGATGAGGCATCACAGAATATACAAAGAGAATTACAAATTGTATAAAAGACAAATACAGGCAGCAAAGAGAAAACAAAGATCAATATCAAAGAAAGCAAAAATTACCCCAAAAATATTTATATAATTTTAAATTGAAAGCATTGACCCCCTCAAAAAATGGAAGGCCGTATAAAAAATATTTCCTTTTTTACTGTATTTACATGGAAAAAATCAATGCCAGATGACATGATTAGGGATAACCTAAATTCTTTATTAAACATCACCTGTTTGGCATATAAAGTGAGAAAATTGAAATAGATAAATCACCAGGTCCTGATGGTATATATACCCCCATGTTCTAAGGAAATTAAATAATGTGATAGACAGGCCTCTATTCTTAATATTTATGGTCTGTTTAATAATGGGGTATGTCCCAGAGGATTGGTGCATGGCAAACATGATGCCAATATTCAAAAAGGGGTTAAAAGGGATCCTTGTAACTATAGGCCGGTAAGTTTAACCTCTGTTATAGGTAATATATTTGAAGGTGTTCTAAGAGATGCTATCCTGGAATATCTCACTGACTCCGTTGCAGCATTGGTTTATGTAGGATTGGTCCTGTCAAACTAATCTCATTGGCTTTTATGAGGAGGTTACTTCTAGAATGGATCGGGGTAAGGCATTGGACATGATATATCTAGATTTTTCTAAAGCATTTAATATGGTGCAAGAACAACCACAAATTACACAGATACCTTCAGGCTCAAAATACTATTAAAAATTACCTTTTATTGATATACTATAAAAACAATAACCTACAAAAGATCCCTATTGTGCCCTACTAACTAAACTAATACAAAGTGGAGACCCCGCCCCAAAAAGGCCCCACACCGGAACCTACCCTATCGACCCCATACCGTCCCTTACCTATATATCCAACACACAAATCAATAACCAACAATAACAACTAGAAACTATCACCGAAACAAAGGAATAGACAAGACACAATAGTTCCCTGTTCCGACGCGTTTCCCCCACAGATAAGTGGGTTCATCAGGGAACAGACAGTAGCAACATATAAGGTGGTGTTGTAAATGCTAATGAAAGAGAGCAAGTATAATAGGATATGATAACATGCGAGCAAAAAGTTTACATATATCAATGAATCCCAAGGAGTAACAAACGTCCTTTAGAGACTATTTTCATAGGCGTTTTGAAGAGGGTAAATCCCAAGATAAGGGATGATGACGATACCCATAGAAGAAATAACACATGTATACTCACGTCCCATTAAGGATTATTTGCATGGACGCATTGAAGAGGGTAAGTCCCAAGATAAGGGATAACAACAATACCCATACCGCATGCTGGGCCGGAATGATGACGCCAGACTCAACACCAAAGCATGTCTCAGTTAAATACCTTTTGTGGTTCGCGCCAGATAGCACACCTGCCCATATAAACCGGAAGTGTAAAAAGCAATAACGAATGCAGATTCAAAGTGCACAGCATAATGTGCTGAGAGGAACTTCCGGTAATCTGCCTTGAAGCAAACCAAGCTAACTGCGCACGCCCGTCTATACGGTCGCGTCACATGGACCTGCGCATGCGCACATGACAAATATACGCCCGTGAAAGACATGGCACTGCTCTTGCTGAGAACGTGACTGCGCATGCGTGCCGAAGGTGTTGTACTATTGCGCAGGCGCAGCCCCCGAGCAATGACGTTGCATGGTAACAAGATGCATAATACACTAGGAATCGACAGCAACCCATAATGAAGAACCACAACATATATCTTAAAAACTATGGTAAATATAGAAAGTTTGTCAGTAAATAAACAGTGCCAAATACCAAGTAATAATCAATGTTAAGGAGGTTAATAACCATCCCCAAACAACTTTGTAGGGGGGAAAAGAGGAGCGGTCTGCAAAGGTAAGTAAAGAAGGGGATGCATGGTGCAGAGAACCAACAGCAACAATAATAGGACCAAAAAAAAAATTAGAAAAATAAAATATAATAAGTAAATAACAAGACAAGATAGAATTAAAAACGATATAAATGATGAGCAAACAATAAACAGCCAGAGAGTCAAATAAATGATGCAAAAGTAAGGGAATCATTCATACCACATGGTTGCAGTGTCTTTAATCAAAAAATCCAATTGGCTTCCCTTTGGAGTACTTTTTTCTCAAAATCCCTTTTTCTGGGGGAAGGGTAGACAATTTCTACAACCGAAAAAGTGATGGAAAAAAGGTTATCTCTATGTTTAGAATTCATATGTCTAGCAAGCGGAGTATCACGGTCATTTCTGACATCCCCTATATGTTCAAGGATACGCCGCCTGAATTCACGGGTGGTCTTGCCTACGTACATGAATGGACATGGCAGGTAGCTTGGTAAATCACCCCCCTAGTTCTACAGTTTGCGTATCCGAACATTTTATAGATTTTTCCCGTAGTGAGATTTGTCACAGATTTAGATACCGAAATAAAGGGACAAGCCTTACATTTCCCACACCTATAGGTACCCTGTATTCTAGATGTAGGCCATGTTGTAGATGGCGGGGGAGGTACAAAATGACTTTGAACAAGTTGATCACGAATGTTCCTACCTCTTCTATGTACAATACTAGGGTAAGGGTCGACAACATCTTTAAGGTGGGGATCTTGTAGTAAAATCGGCCAGAAGTTTGATATAATATTCCTAACTTGTCTGGAGGTGTCGTCCTTACAGTATCTGAAATTGGACTTTTATACTAATTCTGTAATAGAGAGGACCGATCAAGAGTTAAAGCTGAATGATATGCTTCAGTCAGAATGTGATGTGGATATCCCCGTTCCTCAAATCTTGTTCTTAACCTATCTGCTTCATTTGATATGGTGCCAAATAAAAGGTTGGTATGTAAAATGAGAATGCTTGGACTGGGGGAAAATGTTTGCTAGTGGGTAAGTAATTGGCTCAGTGATAGAAAACAAAGGATGGTGATTAATGGTACATACTCAGACTGGATCCCTTTTACTATTGGGATACCACAGAGGTCAGTATTGGGCCCTATTCTCGTTAATATATTCATTAACAATCGTACACTTGGATTGCACAGTAGAATATCACTGTTTGCAGATGATACTAAGCTCTGTAAAGTAATCAACACAATAGATATTGTTTTATTACAAAGGGACCTGGATAAGATGGAGGGCTGGGCAGGGAAATGACAGAGGAGGTTTAACACAGATAACTGCAAGGTTATGCACATGGGAAGTAAAACTCCATTCCATGATTACTTGTTAAAAAGGAAAACGGCGGGAAAAAATGACATCGAGGAGGACATGGGAATCCTAGTTGACAGTGAACTTAATTGTAGCAGCCAGTGTTATGAAGCAGCTGCCAAGGCGAACAGGATCATTGGGGTGTATTAAAACGGGCATGGATGCACACAATTAGAACATCATTCTTCCATTATAAAAGTCACTGGTCAGACCACACATGTGTACAGTTTTGGGCACCAGTTTACAGAAAAGACATTGTAGAGTTTGAACAGGTTCAAAAGCAGGCAACAGAAATAATAAAAGGACTGGGTGGACTGCAATACCCAGAAAGATTAGCAAGATTAGTGTTATTTAGTTTAGAGAAAAGACGCCTCAGGGATACATAATAAATATGTATAAATATGTTAAAGGTTATGTGGGGGTTAGCATCACGAACAGGTAGGTAGCATAGATTTCAAGAGACAGAGACAGTGACTCAGATATAAAAGTCCAAGTCCAGACACTGCCTGGGTTTATTTAACAGGTGCAAACAAAAGGAAAGGCCTTAAACTTCAGGCTAGATACAAACAAAAGACCTGCTCGGCTGAGCACTTACTACACAGATAAATCCTTCCTGACTTACACAGTCTGCAGATCTTAGTGTGGTTTCCCTCTTGGGCAGCAGAGGTTCGCCAGAGAGACCAACACAGGCCTTCAGGCCCAGGCTTTATAAAGCCTTACACCAGCCTCGCCTAGTGTGTGGGAGTGGTCACCCACTCTTCTCTTTGACCACTCCAGGCAAAGCCGACCCAGACAAAGCGAATTGGAGCCACTATACTAGAAACATGTCAGACCTGATATAGCAGCTCTTCATCAACTGCCATGTGTGGAAAAATTGTATCGGCCCCGCAGTATTGAGGCTCCCCATTCCCCACCTTAACTTTTTCCCTGGCTTTCACTAAGGTGGGATCTCTAAGCTGAGTGGTTCCAAAATTATCATGTGAGACCTCCAGGTCAGGCATATCAGATACCTCTTCCTGGTCCACAGTCTCACCTGTAGGCAATTCTGTGTGGTCACCCCTGCTGCCTGAACCGAAGCATCAGGGTCAAATGGTTCAGGGTAAATCATAGATGCATCAACATTATGATCAACATTAGACGTTACACACCATACGTCCAAACATAGGGAGAAGTCTCTCCCAAGGATCACTGTGTGCACTAGGGACCTCATTACCCCCATTTCATGGGAGTCAAGCCCACAAGGCCTTTCCAGTTTTACAACAGTGGTAGTGTACTCCTTGGTGTCCCTATGAGTGCACAAAACTACTATTATATGTCCAGTGAGGGATGTGGGGTCAACCAAGCTGGCGTGCACCAGTGTGACCAGGCTCCTAGGGTCCAGTAGTGCCATTACAGGGTAGCCATTGACCTTATTATTATACAGGTGCTGATCAGTCTCTGACGCAGTCTATGTGGAACATACTGGCCGTGCAAACAACGACCTCCATCTAGCTGAGTCACACTCCACTGGCTCTGCGGTAAGGGGACAGTTTGCAGCCATATGTCCAGGTCCATGACACCGCCAGCACAGACTCTGCTCTGGCCCAGACTATACAGCTGGGACCTTTCCTTTCCTCCATAGGGTCCCCCTCTTCTCATCCCCCTTAGATATGGGACAGTCTTACCGGATACTCCAGACAATTTTCTGATCCCGAGTTTGGAGAGTCCAGGAGGTACAGCCTGTAGTAAGTCCTCCATAGCTTTTGTACCTCTCAACAAGGTTTATGAGGTGTTTCACATCCTTGGGGTCGCCTTATCTGACCCAGCGCAGGATCTCCGGGTGCAGACAGCGGATAAACTTGTCCAAGACCCCTTTTTCTATCATCTGTGCAGGCATAAATTCCTCCGGCTGTAGCCACTTTTTCACCAGGTGGATTAGGTCGTACATCTGGGAGCACACTGGCAGCTGGTCAGAATAAGTCCAGTTATACACCCTACGGGCCCGCACATTGGAGTTCACCGCCAAGTGAGCTAGGATCTCGCCCTTTAATTTACCATAGTCCTGAGCGTCATGCTCGCATTGGTCAAAGTATGTTTTCTGTAGCTCCCCAGTTAGAAAGGGCGCCACTACCTCAGCCTACTGAGCCACTGGTAACTTCTCCCGCTCCGCCACTCTCTCAAAGACCATGAGATAGGCCTCACCATCGTCTGTAAGCGTCATCTTCTGCATGGATGACTGTACAGCAGCAAGGGCGGTGGGAGACAAACTTGGCGACCTCTGGACACTTTGCGCCACAGCCAGGACTTGCTGCTTGTTAATATGCTGCTGCTCCTGAAGGGCGGGACAGTTAGCCGCTATCAGCAGGGCGTTGGTTTCTTCCTGGGCTCTGATAGCCTCCTCATGCACCTTTTGTTGGTTCGCCGTCATTAACTGGAGGCTACTGTTAGCCTGGATCATCTGCTTCAGAAGTTCATCCATCTCGGCCATCTCTGCTTGCTGCACTGCTGCAGCTTTAACCCAGGATATAAGCTCACAGTACTCTCCAGACACTTTTCAGGGGCTGTTGCGAATAGAATAGGCATCATGGGCTTCAACAGACAGAGACAGGGACACAGATATAAAAGTCCAAGTCCAGGCATTGCCTGGGTTTATTTAGCAGACATAAACCAATACAAAAGGCCTTAACCTTCAGGCCAAACACAAAAGACCTGCTCGGCTGAGCACTTACTATCACAGGAATCCTTCCTGACTTATACAGTCTGCAGATCTCAGTGAGTCTTCCCTCTTGAGCCTCAGAGGTTCACTAGAGACAAACACAGGCTTGCAGGCCCAGGCTTTTTAGGCCTGACACCAGCCTCACCTGGTGTGTGGGAGTTGCCACCCAACCTGCTCTTTGACCACTCCAGGAAAAGCCGACCCAGACAAAGCAGATTGGAGCCGCTATACTAACAATGTGTCAGTAGCATAGTGTCACTGACACACAAAATTGTCGGCCTTCCTTCACCGAGACCAGGCCTCTTGGTGACACGCATTGGTCCATACACTTCCTAAAGCCACATAAGAGAGTACTCTAAGGGAAAAAATATCTACCCTCAGCAACTCCGCCTGTCACCATCTCACAGTAAATATACAGATCTCTCCCAAGATCTACTTATACCAAGGACTGTATCAAGAACAAGGGGACAACCTCTACGTCTAGAGGAAAGAAAGTTTCTACATAAACATAGAAAGGGATTCTTTACTGTAAGAGCGGTGAGACTGTGGAACTCTCTGCCAGAGGAACTTGAATTCACTAAGAAAGTTCAAAAAGAGTCTGGAGTCATTTCTAGACTGCAATAATCTAACAAATTATAGTAACTAAAATTCTGGAGACGGGTTGTTGATCCAGGGAATTATTCTGTTTGCCAGATTGGAGTTGGGAAGGAATCTTGGCTTCTACCTCATGGGGGTTTTTTGCCTTCCTCTGGATCTACACTTTAGCACAATCAGCTGAACTTGATGGACATCTGTCTTTTTTATGCCTTACAAACTATGTAACTTTATAACTTTGTTCACTTTGTAGCCGGGATGTACAGGCCAGCCGCTGGAACGGAACAGGAGCATCAGGTGAGTAGGCTTCATTTTTTTCTATTTCTAATCAAGCCCCATAGGACAAATAATCTTTTCGAAGACCTGGACAACCCCTTTAATAACATTTTTGAATCACTAATAATATATTTAGACAAATAAACCATTATTGCTGAATAATCATATGCACACACAAATAGATTCAACAGCACAATAATAATATAAAGCTTATTACCTAGTGTAAATATGTACAAGTACAGGGCCACATGTATGAAAACTGTCTTGGTCTACACCTTTCTTTGTTGCCCATAGAAACCAATCAAAATTCCCCTTTCATTTCATATAGTGCTCTGAAAAAATTAAAGGGGCACTCTGGTTGGTTTCTATGGGCAACAAGGAAAGTCTTAGACCAAGATAGTTTTCATACATGTCCCCCACAATGTCTATAATTAGCAATAATATCAAACATTTTGCCTAATGTTTAACCCCTGTGGATGTTGTGTGTCTTAATGACAAAATCGAACAAGTTTTCCGCTCTAACAATCTTATCTTATGATCTTATCCTCATATGTGTTGAGACACTCTCTCTACTGTATTCCCATAAATGAGAACATGGATGTCAGTTTTCTGAAAAGTCGTCTAATGTGGGCATTTAAGGAATTAGTAGTGTAATCCACATACTATGTAATGCAACTGAAGCAGATAGATATATTTTTTATTTAGAATCACAATTAATAAAACCATTTGATTAAAAGTGTTTTTAATCAAGTTACTTTGTATCCTTGTATACTCAACTACTATGAGATTGAGAAGGATGACATATGACAACATGTCTCAATACGAATGCACCATAGTTTTGGTGTATTTTGCGCCCAAAAAACTATTGACGCTGTATTCTCAGTATAAATAAACTGTGAGATACCAAAATTAGGCACATTATACACCGGGCACGACACATTGTAATGCGTCTAAAAAGGCGTGTTACATATAGTAGCAGTGATACACTGTGTGCCTCCATAACGCAATGTGCCTATTGAGGCACATTATATACACTAGCAATGATACGTTATGTGCCCCCGTTACGCAATGTGCCTCAATAGGCGCATTACATACAGTAGGAATGATATGCTATGCGCTGCGATTGCGCATTAAGGGCCACATGTAGAGATGGGCGAATCGATTCTAACGAAGTGGAATTCGTTTAGAATTTCAGGAAAACTTCGGTTCGGAACGAAGTCGAACTTTGGGGTACTTCGGGTGAACGAAGTGTGCTTTTGATTGATAAAATGGCTGCGAGCACATGGCGCTACATGGGGCAAGGCACTCTGGGAGGAAGAAGGGCATAGCCTGCATGACATGTGCAGAGATAAAGCCAATCAGAGACTGGCGGGATTCTGTGACGTCACCGCACTATATAAGTCCGGGCGCGACACCGGGAGCTCACACTCCTCTCACTGTGCTCATCAGGGAAGGTGCTGCCGCGGCTGATAGCTCTTACTGAAGAATTGATTTTTATATAGCGATTTCTGTGGGGTGTCTCAGCTTGTCTCAGAGACTGTTCTCTTAATGTTCTATTTCTAATTTTTTGGGGTTTTGGATCTGAAATCCAGTGTGCGTCCACTGCAGCTGCATATACATTCAATATCCAAGTGGGATCTAAGCCAGTTCCTGTTGTATTCATTTAAAGAAACAGCGTTTTTACAATACAAATACCACTTCATTTTTTGGCTGCTCAATTCTATTGCGCAATTTACATCCAGGGGAAATGAAGCGTTGTTTTGCTGGTGTGCTGACCCCAAGAAACCATCTTTTTCAACGCCAAAATATATACATTTTTCCTGTAGCCTAATTCAAAAGCAAAAGTTAATTACAACTGTATCTCTTGTGTGTGGGCTAGAAAACACGCAATTGTAACACGATACAAAGCTACTAGTTTGTGGGGGTCAATTCTTTGGCGGAATTTTTAACCAAAAGGGTTTTAAATTTAAGCGTTTTGGGGGGTTA
>JAODAL010030941.1:0-49188 GCA_025379985.1 Phyllomedusa bahiana | reverse complement strand
TTGCCAGGTTTTTTGGCCCTTTGGGAAATTTTCCCTTTCCGTCTGGTGGAAAAAACCCCAGAGGGGTTTCTGCCACACAAGGCCCTTGCCTCCCCCCAATACCAGATGCCAACAAGCATTTCTTTGCCAAAAAGCCTCCCTGCCCGGGCCACCAGTGTCATCTAAAATTTCAAGCACTTGTCGCATTTTTCCACAAAGTCCATTGACCCCCGGGACACATCTAAAAGCAGGGAAAGGGCCCCTAAAATCCCCTGTGCAACTCACGGGGTGAGCTGGGGGATGTCTCTGGGGGTTTAACGGGGGCTCTGAGGCCCCAAGCACGCTTTTTTAAAACCCCCCCCCGGGGGTATGGTCCCGGGGTTTTTTTCCCCCCAGGTCCTCGGGTTGGAATCTTTTGGGCCAGAGAAACCAGCCGGTTGAAATTAAATCTCCCTTGGGGGACCATAAAAACACAGGTCAGGACCGTGGACGGTCCCCGAACGAGACCGAGCGGGCGGGGTGACAAAAAACCTTGTCCCAAGGAAAGGGTTGGTGTGCTATAAGGGTAAAATTCGCTGGCCACCCTTAAGATGGGTGGGGTTGGAGAAACATCCCTTCCCCGGGCCCCCGCCCATGAACGGGGCGCAAAATTTCAAAAAGCGCCCCGGGGTCGGAACTGCCTGCGGGGAAGGCTCGAGGTCTAAATTGCATTTCCCGTTCGCACCCCGGCTTCGTCCCGCCTTTGGCTGCGGGGCAGCGTCAGGGGCCCCCCCCGTCAACTGTTTTCATTTTTTTGACGCTGGAAATTTCCCAAACCCCCACATCTCCAAGCATTTTTGCAGCAGCGCCATCCATTACCAGTACGAATTTGACACATGGCCCTGACAAGCACGGTGGGGGAATTGGGTTTTTGGGCCCCCGGGAAGTAAAGGGAAGGTGAAAAGCTTGCACCACCTTGCCAGTTTTTTAAGAACCCCCAAAAAAGGTTAGTGCGGAAAATTTCCTTTTGTTCACATAGCATTGGGTGAATTTAGTTCGGGAAAAACCCTTTGGGGACACTCGAAACATCGGGCCCCTTACCAGTGACGAGGGGGGAAAACGGACACAAAATCCGGACCGGACCCTTTCCTCCGTAAAATTCCAAAAGGGCCCCAAGTTTAAAATTTTTATTGGTTTCATTGGGCAGGGGGTTCGGGCCCCACAGATTTGCAACAGCGCCTCAGCTCTCGGGGTTGCATTCGAGGCAAGTCGGGCTGTTTTGAAGCCGGGAAGCGGAGGAGGGGAAGGATGAGGTATTCATGGACACCGACGTTACCGACGTCCCTCCCTTTGGAAAAGGTTGGCGCAAACTTGGGTGGAGGAGGAAGATGTAAAAAACAGTTTTCTATTTTTCCCCTCGACCCAGGGGTTTGGGGAAATCAAGGTTTCCTTTTTATTATTATTATTTATTTTAAAGCCCATTAAATTCCCGGGCGCTGTACATTCGGGGGGTTACATACTTTAACAAAAAGTAAAACCGAGTACAGTGAAAGGGTAAATGAAAATTTGGGAAACCCCGAGGGAGAGAGGACTCTCCCCGGGAGGGTTAAAATTTCTAAAAGGAGGGGAAAGAGACAGAGGTGGGGGGCGGGACTTGTCTGTGGGGAAGTATAAACAATTTAGGGGAAGGTTAAATGGGCAACCTGAAAAAATTTTGGGTTTTCGGGTTGCTTTTAAAGCTGGTGAAAGGGGAGGAGATGGATTTTGGGGCAGGGGTTTCCCAGAGTGTGGGTGAAGAAGGGAGAAGTCTGGGGGACGGGGGGGGAGGGTTGTTTGGGGACTGATAAGGGGAGAGCAAGGAAAGAATCCCTTTTTCTCCCCAATGGTGCTTAATGCCCATTTCCCCCCAACTTTGACCCTTCTTTTAAGGCCATCAAAATGAACAAAAGTTCCTGGGTGGCCCCCCTCCTCGACCCCCGGTACAAAACAAAACTCAGCATTTTCCCTTCCACCCCCCCAAATAGAGAGAAAAAAAAGGGAAAAGGGAACCTTCTGTTTTGATCAACTGGAACTTCTGTTTGCGTCTTTCCGTTTTCAAATGTACAAGGGAACAACGTCGAAATGTGACGCATAAGCCCCTATTTCCATAGTGGGCACAGCGGGGAAAGGGGGAAGAACCCCAAAGGGGGGACCTCTGGAAATCTTTATTTTACCACCTACCAAGATTTTAAGGGCGGGGACCCCATCCAACCCACAAACCGGCTTAAGACAAGGGTCACACTATCTGCGTCTCAACCCCGTTGTTTTTGGATTTTTTGGGGACCCAATCGATTCGGGGTATCCAAAATTTTGGAAAAAAAAATTAAAAAAAAAAAAAAAAAAATGGCCCAAAAAAAAAACAAAAAAAAAAAAGGGGGTGGTGGCGGGCCTTTTTTTTCCCAAAAAAAAAGGGGCCAAAAAAAAGGGGTTGTCCTGCCCAAAAGGGGGTTCAGCCCATTGTCTGAGCGGACCTTGGTACGCTGGGGAGTCTTTCCCGGGAAAATCCCCACCCGGGTTTTTCCCACAGATAATGTGGTCGTTTGATTTTTTCATCAAGATGAATAAAGGCATGGATCTCTGGGGATGTTGGGGCCCCCAAATTTTGCGAGGTAAACCGATTAGTTGGCCGGTTTAAATTCCATTCATTTTTCCAAAAAAAGGGTCCTCTTAAAAAATTTTTTTTTAAAAATGTTATTTCTTACTGAAATTTCATTTTTAAATTTCCCCAAAATTTTCATTTTGCGGTTTTGCGGTTTGGGAACTGTAAAAACACCAAGTTTCATGAAAAAACCGATTCCTTTTTCTCATTTTATTTTAGAATTTTTCGAAATTTCAAGGGTTTTTGGGCTAAAGGTCCCTGTGAATACAGCTTTTAAATCTTGGTCCTTTGGAACAAAATTTGGGGCTTCTAAGGGGGATTTTTCCCTCAAAAATTTTAACAGTGGCGAGAATTCTTTTTTTAAAAAATTTTTTGGGGTCATTGCTGTAAAATTTACGCTATAATCAGGGGTCCTTTGGAAAGAAATTGGTTTTCTAAGTGGTTTCTCCCTCAAAATTTTTTTTTAAAGGGGCGGGAAAGCATTTTTAAAATTTTTTTTGGGTTTCATGCTGCTTTAAAAATGCACAATAAAAACAGGTCCATTTAAAAAAAATGGGGTTTTTTCAAACATTTATTCAAAATTTTTTCAAGAGGGGGCTCAAGTTAATTTTTTTAAATTTTTTTGGGATTTTGCGGGGAAATTCACAAAAACTACAGGCCAAAAAAAAAGGGGGTTTCTAACAAATCTTTTTTTCAAATTGTCAAAAAAGGGAAAAGGGCCCCCCCCCATTTTTTAATTTTTGGGGTTGTTGCGGTGAAATGCAGCTTTTACTAAAGGTCCTATTCTAAAAGATGGGGTTTCTTAAAAGACATTTGTTTTCACAATTTCAAGAGGGGCCTCAAGGGTCTTTTTTGTTTTTTGGGGGGGCCCAGTTGCGGGAAAAAGCACCAAATACTACATTTCCCCAATTGAAAAAAAAAAAAAAAAAAAAAAAAAAAAAAAAATGGGGTTTTCTAACAACATTTTTTTTTCAAAATTTAAAAGGGGGGCTAAAGGGGCCCAATTTTTTAAATTTTTTGGGGGGCCAGTTGCGGAAAATTGCAGCTATATACATTTCCTTTTTAAAAAAAGGGGTTTTAAAAACCCGTTTTTTGGGTTTCTTCACAATTGTCAAGAGCCCGCCAAGGGTGAGGGTCGGCAAAAACAAATGGGTAGGACACTTTTAAATGGACAGAAAAATTGAAAAAATGACTTGTTTTTAAAATTTTTTAACATAGCTAGCAACCCCTTTATGAACAACCCTTTAAATAAAAAAAAAAAAGAGAAAAAAAAGCCCGTGGGGGGTTTCCATCCTTTTTTTAAAAATGTTTTTTCTAGAATTAAACTACAAAAAACTTGCATGTACAAAATAGCGATACAAATTTTCCTCTGAATTGTACAAGGGAGGTACAGAGACTTGAACAGATATAGGTTATTAAAGGGACGGTGTATGGGCACATTCCCACCCCAAAACAGAACATTTCCCCAAACGTTGAAAAAACAGAAAAAAATGCCAGAAAAAGGGCACCTGGGAAAAAAAGGGGAGCTTCAATGACCAGTTTTCCCCCAATAAAAGCTAAATTTGGTCCGCCTCATGGGAGGGGCAACCCTCTCGCGAGGCAGAAATTTCTCTAGCGCTCCCCAGTCTTTTTTGTGACTGGGAAGGCGGGAGGCTAGCTCACATTCCCGCTTCCGCCTTGTTTCCCGACGTTTTGGGCGCATCAAAAGGGCATTTTTGGCCGTTTAATGGATGGGGAACGCCTGCCGGGGTCTCACCGCCCCCACTGAAAACTGGGCCCTGCTAGCTGAACCTGGGGTTTAAATTTGTGACGGCGCCAGCCCTTGCTCCCACCACGTGGCCCTGAAGGTAACCCTGGTAACCCCTTTTTTTAAAGCCTCACCCCCCTTATAGAAATTTCCTCCCCCCATTTGGGACAGTAGAATGAAGGTTTTCGACGGGCCCTCGTGACCTCGGGGACATCTGTTTGTTTGCTTCAATTCAAATGTCCGGGGGAACAATGTCACCAGTAGAATGGAAAAGAGTCTAGCAGCACATTTGGGAAAACGAGTTGTTTTTTATAGTTTATTTCTTATTGAAAAAATTTTTTCTCCCGATGGTCCATAAGGACACCTGTGCTGGTTTTTGGGCCCATGCTGAGTCCAGAACAGGGATAGTCAATGCCCAAATTTAAAATGAAATGGGGGTTTGAAAGTTCCTTTTTCCGAACTTTTTAATTGGGGGTCAGACAGGTTTTGGGGTCATGGCGGTCCAGGACAGCATAGTAATGCCAGTTCAACTAAAATGGGGTTGAAAGACTCCCTTTTCGGGATTTTTAAATTGGGGGTCATGCGGTTTTGGGGGGCTCATGCGGGGCCCCGGGAAAGGTATAGTAAAAGTCCAGTTCAACTAAAAGGTGGTTCAAGAACCTTTTTCCCGGCATTTTTTAAATTTGTGGGTATACATTTGGGGGGTCAGCTGCGGAAGGGGCATGTAAGTAATGTCCGTTCAACTAAATGGTGGTTCAAAGATCCTTTTTCGGCCTTTTTAATCTTGGGTATCATTTTTGGGGGGGTCAAACTGTGGTCAGGACGGTTTAGTAAATGTCCAGTTAAAGTAAAATGAGGGTTCAAATCAACTCCCTTTCGGGACTTTTTAAATTTTGTGGGTCATGCAGGTTTTAAGGGGTTCAGGGTGGGTCAAGACAGGGTAGGAATGGTTGTGATTTTTTTTCTGTGATTTTAAAACCCCAAAGTGTGTTCCCAAAGATTTGGCAATGTCGATTCTGTTGTGGATTTTAATTTCCCAGTTTCTCCACCCCTGTTTGGGTGTAAAAATGAAGGGTTGTTCCTTCCATAGATTTTTAAATGGTCATCGGGTAATCTTTATCGACTATCGGAATCGGCATGAAATTGACGATTGACTATGCCCGATGACAATCGACCGTAATGCTTTCACTAGTATTGGACCATATCTTCTATGTGTGCAATACTCATTTGGCATGTAATAGCTTTTGGCTCCTTAACACTCCAACTTTTGTTTCCCCCCGGGAAACAGACAAATGACAATAGAACCAAGGGGTTTCCTCGAATCAACTTTATTTCTAACATATCATGATAAAGGGAGAAAATGCGTGAAAACCTTTGTATGTGTGGAGGGGGGAAAATGGAAATTAGACAAAGGAAAGATTTTTTTAAAACAAAAACCTTTTAATTTTCATCTCAAAAACATTAGATTGACAGTGATTTTTACCAAATGTGACAAAATCCACCAATCATCTTATGCACATGGTGAGAATGGCAGTGGCTGGATAGCTTCTGTATTATTGCAACCTTGCAGAAAGGGAAAACTTGCAATGAACCTATTTAAATGGGGTTTTTCGATTTTGAAAACTTCCGCCCAATTTGGTGTGGAAAAATTAAACTTAACCGTTTTTTCCTACCCGCTGCAGAGCTCTGGTTTTCCTTTCCGTTCCCCCAGCATTGATGTCAGGTACACCAGTCACGCAACAGTGAGCCAATAACTAGCCTCAGTGATCACATTTTGAACCTGCGAGCAGAGACTGTTGAGGCCAGTGATTATCAGCAAAGCCCCGGAGTGTTTGCAGTGCTTTGTAAAATTTTGGGGTCATGGGAGATCCAGGGGGAGCCTACGGTGATTGAAGGGCGTATAGAGGTTCCCTTCAAAAAACGGGAAAACAATTACATTGGAAATGCAAAAATAGCAATCCCCATAGTTTTATTCCAAAATTTTACCTCTAAAAAAAAGTATTTTTTTTTATTTTATAGCATAACATTTGCAATAGCGTATAATTCGTACCGAATATTGAAACCACAGACCCCAGCTCCCCAAATGAAAAAAATTTCCCAGGAGATCACACTGATAAACTATTTTTTTTTAAAAAAAATGTTATTATATAAAAAAAATTTTAATAATAAAATGTATTAAAAAGGGGGAAAGAAAAGGGCCCTTTAAGGTAAAAAGCTGATGGCAGACCCTTGATGCTATTGATTGAAACCTCCTTCAGTGAATCTTTGGGGGGCAGTATGAACGGGCTTTTCGCCCATTTCTGGGTACCCTGGCCTCACCGGCCTGAACCCCCGTCGGACGCAGGGATGCGATGTTGGGCGCAGCGTTCCCCATTTCAGCGGGCCCCTCGCATGGGGGGGGGGCGTGCAATGGGCGGGGGTTGGGCTTTCCGGGGGGAACCCGGGCGTTGTTTACCCCGACATGTACGATCGCGAGTCGGCAAAGTGGGGGTCATTGCGCGCTCAGCACCCCGACGTCAGACCGGGTTGATTCTGGTCTAAATCACCCGGGGAGGCAAGTGAAGCGAAAAAAGTAACATGAGTTAAAAAACATATAGAAGACGCAACAAAAATCTCGGCGCCAGCTCCGTGGGGATGGGTATGATTCCGAAAAAATCCCCTTTTAAAAAAGGCGTAAAAACATTCTCAGAAAAGAGGCTCAAACCTCAAAAAAAAAAAATAATTAAAAAAAAATCATTTTTCCAAAAATTAAAGGGCGAAATATCGGGAATTAGGATTTGGGAAAATTCCCGGGGGAAATACGTAATTCAAATTCTAAAAGCATTCTCATTGGTCGGCAAAAACCCAGCCAATCGATTACCAAAAAACCCCAAAATTGGGTTTCCCAAACCAACGCAATTTTAAAAGGGAAAACCAAAAGGGGGAACTGCCTGTTTAAAGAAAGCGACAGGGACCCATTTAACCAAAGGGAAATATAGACCATCAAAATAAAAAGGGGGCAGTTCAAAATACAGTAAAAAAAAGAAAAAAAGCTGATTGGTTGAGCTAGCGGGGGCTTGGCTATCCTGGCCAATCAGAGCACGAGTATTTCTCTGAGTTTATGGGAAAAAAAATGAGAGGGAGCCTGTTTGTGATTGGCTAATTTAAAGAGGGGCGGTTATTTGGGGCCCAAAGGGGGGAGGAGCGCGCTCTTAGGGTTTTAATGCAATCTGGAATAAAATGTACATTCCGAAATCAAATGATAAGATACAGAAGTTTTACCGCTGTATATAAAATGATCAAAATGGGGAAAGAAAAAAAAAATAATTCAATAAAAACATGTTTATTTTTTTTATTTTCTTTTTCCCAAGGATAATATATGGGTGTACGAAAATAAAAAAATAAACATGATTTTTTTTGAATTAATATTTTTTTTTCTTTCCCCCCCTATTTTTATTCATTTTTTACACATCGGGGCAATTCTTTTTTCATTTTTACTGTATTTTGAACTGTCCTGCTTTTTTTTGATTGATCAATTTTCTCCATAGGGGTTATAAGGTTCACTGTCGTTATTCTGTTGGGTGGGTTTTTGCCGACCCCAAAAGAATAGTTACAGAATTTGAATTATGTTTTTTCCCGGGATTTTAATTTATCCAAAAACCGATGTGCGCCGTACTGTTTTTTTGGAAAATGATTTTTATTTATGTATTTTTTTGTAGGTTTCAGTCTTTTTAGAGAAGTTTGACCCTTTATAAAGGCGATTTTTGATTTATACTCGAAGGAATTTTTAATGATTTCTCGCTGTTTTCCAGCCCGTCCGAATCGGGAAAACTGTTCGCGAGTCCCCCACTGGCCTAAGTCCCGCACTGCGTCACCACTGGCGAGGGCAGCGGACTTTACACCGCATGTTGATCGCACTAAATTGGGCGGCGAATCTTAGGCGCGTCCCGACTGGCTAAGCCCGTCTGCGCCCCACACACTGGTGAGGCGAGCGGACAGTAAAATGATAGTTTTGGCGTGCCCCGGCCAACATAAAATCAGGGGCAGATTTCGCGGAAAATGCCGAAAGGTGCGCTCCGACGCGGCGAGAATCATACATGTCGCCCATTGTCTCTTATTACAAGAGGTGTAGATGAGACAGATAAACTCTGATCTATTCAAGCCATGTTCTCCCCAATTTAAGATTTTCAGAGACTAGCTGACAACTTCATACAATGAACCACAATGTTCACCTCAGAATCTCATTGCTGCTTTTGTAGCAATACCTATTGGTCAATGAGTCACCTCAATGGTCTCCATCGATACATGAACTACATGAGAACCTGTTTTGTTTTCTCCAACCTTGCTGGTAAAGACCAGGAGTTCATTGAATATTCTGCTTCATGAATGCTGTGATCAATCTTCAAGTAGCGGAAATGTGACAGACTGTTCTGCCTGTGAAACAGATGTCATTATCACACTGGGCCCAGTTTTCCGAATGATTCATAGGCCAACTATGATCAAAATACTTTCTTTTTTTTTTCAAAATATATAAATGAAATATTACTGATATTTTATGGTTGTAAACTGCGTAGACTTAACTTATTCATTGATGTAACCATTGGTTACAAAAGAAGACCTATCAATGTAATCAAAATGGTGTCATCTCCTGGAATTGGCTAATGCCAACACAACTCCCAAGACAGGAGGACCCAAGGATTCACCAACCTTTGTCTAAAGAGAGAGTTGTGATTTGATCCTTGTCTTATTTGTCCTTACTTTGTTCAGGAAATAGTGAAGTTGTACTGATGGTAGTGGACTCCAAACAAGAAGCAACACAAAAAGTTTACCAGCAGTCACATGAAAAGGCACTTTGAAGAGTATACATAAAAAGAGGATGATCATCTGGCAAACAGACAGTGGACGGGCATAGACAGGTGCATCGTTGGGTGGAGATTCAAATGCATGTATACTCCAGGAATAGAAGCAATAACAGTCCCTAGCCAACTGTTCCTAATGTGGTCCCTCAAAAGCTCATCCTTTGACTACCCTGAACACTGGAACCTCTATCCCTGTAGCCCATTTCCCTCAAATACGGAAACTGACCCATGATTCAACAGGAACCAGAAAAATACCACATCTATTTTTTCCAAAACAAGGCCAAATGAGACAGAGACAATAAACAGTCTCTGTAAGTGCCGGGAAACAGAGGAACCCTCTGATCTTCGGTGTTTAATCAAAGGGCATTCCCCTGCTTCATTGGGTGATAGGGACTTCGGTGACCCAAAGGAGCCTCCGGCTGTCTGTAGAACAAGCCTGCAGTCAGGGCACACTGTGTGCTGAAAGAAGAAGTTTGTCAGCTCACCCACATTCATCGGCTTGCAATATACTAGAACGCCAGGATCCCGTTCGGAGCAGAACGTGAAGTACAAGTCCCAAGAAACAGATTGATCCAGCGAATCCAGTTGCTGTAAAACTTAGTAATTTTTATTGGTTATGAATAAAACCAACACCTCCATCATAGCACATGGCTCACTCAGGCGAGTAGCTGACGCGTTTCGGACGATGCAACGTCCTTAGTCATAGCATAATGAGAGGCTACAAACACATACATTATATACAAATTCTTAAAACAAACAAGTACTTACACCTGAATCGCTGAATGCACCTGTTCCGCCATAGCGCACTCGCACTTCCGGGTCATGTGACACCAAACGGAAGTGACATCACGGACATGCGCAATATACCAAAAGATGAAGTACCTGGTAAGGGCAAGATCGCGCATGCGCAGTCGCCCCAAGCTTAAACCAAAGGCCGGGCGCGCATGCGCAATGATGCAAACCAGCATAATACGTGCGCTATTGATGGACAGGAACAAAACAAGGTAAAAACAACAGAATACAAATAAAACAAAGTTTTACTTAGTCACCTTTTCCTATAGTAGAATGTATGTATGCCTATGTAAAATAAGGGAGGCATCTATTGTTTAATATACATAAAGTGACATTGAAGTGCGAGTACCATATAGAGCTGTAAACTGTACTGAAAACTCAATAGTGAAACATTGTTTCACGTTTGAGATTAAGCCCAATGGGCACTGTAGTATTGAGGCTGAGTATCCAAAAGGCCTCTCTGTCTCGCAATAAACGATCCACATCCCCTCCACGTGGGGGCTTAGTGACTCTCTCAATGCCCATGATTTTAAGGCTATTATAATTAGAATTATGAACTTCCCTGAAATGTAGGGATAAGTTGGATCTGTTGCGGACAGAGCTGTTGGTGATATCATTCAAGTGTTCCAAAAACCGTGTCTTTAGCCTTCTGGTAGTATTGCCTACATATTGTAGGTTACATAGAACACAACTTGCCAGATAGATTACATGGTGGGAATTGCAATTAATATATTGACGAATGACATGTTTCCTGATGCCTTGTTTATCCTGGAAATGTGTACCAGTAATCACAAAATTGCAGGTTCTACATGGGCAAGTGCCACACTTGTAAGATCCCTTATACTTTAGCCATGTATTACTGGATTTATTGGACAAAACCAGGTTGGGAGAAATAATATTTCCCAATGTGGGCGGTCTCCTAGATACCACTTGGCATCCCTCAGCTAATACTGCCTCTAGGATGGGATCCTCCATCAATATGGGTAGATGTTTGAGAAATATCTTACGTATGTCTGAAAATTGCTGGCTTTGATCTAAAACCAGTACACACTTTTTCTTATTGGAAGAGCGTTGACAAAGGTCACGATTAGAGTTGTTACGGGTTAACAGTGATTCCCTGTCTTTTGAATTTACAATATCTACTGCTCGATCCAGCAATCCCTTGGGGTAACCTCTGAGACCAAGTCTGGCACAAATGATGCCACCAGAGATTCGGGTGAGGATTCTATCCCGGACAGTAATGGCAGAAATGCCACACCATCATATTATCGCCATCGTGTGCAGAAAAAGAAGTCAAAAAAACGGAGGCGCGCAGGGGGGGCAGGAAACATCGCAGAAAACCTCAGGATGCAAACTCGACAAGTAGTAATGAAGTGACAACATGCCAACCACTGGATGTTTTGAATTTGTCTTCGATGCATTTGGATAGGGCCCATTATAAAGTTTTATCCTTGGATCTAAATTTTGGTTTACAGTATAATTTTGATTTGTTTTCCACTTTAAAAGATGTAAATAAATTTGTACGTTTCCTCACGCTTAAACGCCATTTTTGGTCTTTGGATGAGGACTCTGATCATGAGGAGGTGGCCAATATTGAGGTCTCCAATGTCAGATCCAATGTCTACAAAGGCATGTAAATTTTTGAGAAAAAAATGGCACTGCTCACTTTGGAGGAATTGCAGGACTCAACTAGTCCGGGAGGGCGGGGTCATTTACCCCCTTTCAAAATTAACAGGATTTTATCCATTACATTCACGCACCGACTCCATGGATGGTTTAAAACTTAATGGAGAAGGACCCCCCCGGGCACTGTCCCCCACGGGTCCCCTGGTCCCAAATTTGGTAATTTTTCCCACTAGAACGTCTGGCTCTAAAAGGGTTTGAGAATATTTGGAATGGTGATCAAGTGGCGGAAAAAGGGGGGGCACGTGGGGGTAAGGGATAAAAGTGCATCTTTAAGCGTAGCCAAATGTTTTTGAACTTCTACATAGGGTGCCCCCACGGATAAACCCAGGGAGTTTAGGGAAATTGCATATATTATTGGGGGGGGGGTTTACCCTTTGGTTTTTTTTATCAAAAAAACTGGATTTTTGCTAGGGGGAATGCCGAAATCCTACTTAAACCCCCTAAAATTCAAAAAATGTTTAGACAACCCCCTTTGCGACCAATAGTATGGGGGCTTTGGGGCTTCTTTGGAGAACTACTAAATGGCGGAGGGGCATCTTACACCCATTGGGTTTCCCGGTCCCCTTATCTACAAGAACACAGGACTACTCGGGAGTCTGAAACGTGTATTTGGAGGGGGGGCATGACAGGGTTGATTCACTGGAATCTTTTACACGTGTATTCCCCACCAAGTTCATTAAGGGCATTAAAATTTTTCCCAAAAAAAATTTGGTTAAAAGACGAAATTTCTATGTTTATTGTTCTTATAAAATTTTTATGACACAAAAACATTTTTCCCTTTAACCGTGTCATCTACCTTCAGGTACGGGGAGTCTCTAGGGGGCTAAATTTTCCCCCCCCCGTTCCCCAATTTGGTGAGCATGGGGGAAAACATATCTTTTCACTTTATCAACCCCTTTACCGATGCAATTTGTGGAGGCATAATGATGCCCTCCTGTTTATTTGGGGGGGGAGATGTCCCTCCATACCGGCATTTGTAACATTTTTGAATGGTACCATTTAATTTAAATTTCCCCCATCAAAAGGGGGGTAAGCGTAATTTTCTTGGATCTTAAAAATTAAAGGTATTTGGGCCAGGTCATTCATGTCGTCATTTGGAAAACAACATCAGGAAAACCCATCCTCCATTTTAGGAGCTCACATGAGGCATACCTTTGCTCCATTCAGTTGGAGGTTAACGGGGCAAAGGGGAATTGCAATCAGGTGGGAGATTATGAGAGGGGAAAAGGGAAACATTTTTGCCAGACTTGGTCTCGAGGTTACCCCAAGGGATTGCTGGATCGGGAGTAGTATTGTAAATTAAAGACAGGAAACACTGTTAACCCGTAAAACTTAAAACGTGACCTTTTTCAACGCTCTTCCAATAAAAAAAAGTGTGTATGGTTTTTAAACAAAAACCCGCAATTTTCAACATATGTAAGATTTTTCTCAAACACACCCATATTGATGGAGGCCCCTCAAAAGGCAGTATTAGCTGGGGATCCAAGTGGTTATTAGGGGGAAACCCCCCCCGGGGAAAAATTTTTTTTCCCCAAAACCCGGTTTTTTTCCAATAAAACCGTAATACTGGTAAAGAAAAAGGGTCTTTTCAAATGTGGCACTTTCCCATTAGAACCCCGCAAATTTTGGATTACTGGTACACATTTCCCGGGAAAACAAGGGATCAGGAAAACATGTCATTGCAAATATTAATTGCAATTCCCCCCATTAAACTATCGGCAAGTTGGTTCTATGCAACCCACAAATGTGGGAATACTACCAAAGGCTAAAGACACGGTTTTGGAACACTTTAAGAATCACAACAGCCTTCCCCAAAGATCCAACTTATCCCTACATTTCAGGGGGGTTCACAATTTAATTATAATAGCCTTAAAATCCCATGGGGGGGTTGAAGTCACTAACCCCCACGTGGAGGGGGGTGGACGTTTTATTGGAAAAGGGGCCTTTTTGGGTACTCAGCCTCAATACTACATGCCCAAAGGGTTAATCTCAAACGTGAAACATGTTTCACTATTGGCTTTTGTACGTTTACGCTTTTTATGGGACCGCCTTCAATGTCCCCTTTTGTATATTAAAACAATGATCCCCCCTTATTTTACATAGGCATACACACATTCTACCATAGGAAAAGGTGACTAAGTAAAACTTTGTTTTATTTGTATTCTGTTGTTTTTACCTTGTTTTGTTCCTGCCCATAAATTTAGCGAAACGTATTATGCTGGTTTGCATCATTGCGCATGCGGGGCCGGCCTTTGGTTTAAGCTTGGGGCGACTGCGCATGCGCGATCTTGCCCTTACCAGGTACTTCATCTTTTGGTATATTGCGCATGTCCATGATGTCACTTCCGTTTGGTGTCACATGACCCGGAAGTGCGAGTGCGCTATGGCGGAACAGGTGCATTCAGCGATTCAGGTGTAAGTACTTGTTTGTTTTAAGAATTTGTATATAATGTATGTGTTTGTAGCCTTCATTATGTATGACTAAGGAGTTGCATCGTCCGAAACGCGTCAGCTACTCGCCTGAGTGAGCCATGTGCTATGATGAGGTGTTGGTTTTATTCAAACCAATAAAATTACTAATTTTTTACAGCAATGGATTCGTTTGGATCAATCTGTTTCTTGGGACTCACACTGTGTGCTGCCCTTACTGCTGCCTGTGTCATACTGACACATAAAGTAATGTATTAGCATATATAAATATGAACATTACTAAGTGTAAAAAAAATTGTAAAATAGTTATCCCTTCATCGAATTATAAAAAAAAGTAAAAAACATAAAGTGTAGAAAAAAATAATAAATAAATAATAAAGTACAAATAAATATTTAATAAATAAAATATTAGATATCCACACGACCATAATAACCTGAAGAATTAATCTAACAAGTTATTAAGTGTGAAATGTGAATAGTGTAAAAAGATAATTAAAATAACAAAAAAAGTGATCTCAAAGTTATGCCCCAAAAAAGTACAACTTCTGCTGCATAAAACGAGGTCTCATACAACTGCGTCATTGAAAAAATAAAAAGTTATGACTGTTGAAACGCAAGGAGGCAAAAACTAAAAAAAAGTGCTCTTCTTTAAAGCCTGTTCAGGCCTGGTGCTTAAGGGATTAAGTATGAGACAAATGACTGACAGAGAAATCCAACACAGCAGAACTAGACAAGATCCAAACTTCTATACTCTGCACAGACTGCCATTTTCGGCTGAGCGTTATAGAGTACGCTAATAAGCTAAGGTGAATGGCCAGGTCAGCTGACAAGTAAGGATCCTGACCAGTTGCCATGCACCCACTCAAAACAAACACAGATAACAAAGCAGGCATAACACAGAGACTCCTGCTGGCCTAATATTAGGAGAAGATACAATGGCAGGATTCCTGCCATTTGTAACGGAAGCTATGGAGAAGGGGAAACCTCCATAGCTTCACAACTTGGGGATGAAATTAACTTTAGCTTTAGTTCCCATATCTCCAGAACTGGAGCAACAAGAACTGCCTGAATGGCACAAGTAGGTATACCTGACAGATTCATTGCTTTGACTTGCCATTTTGTATAAAGTTGCTTGAGGAAGATGTAGGATCAAGTCTGTTCTACCTGTTGGTACTAAAAATTCACACCAAAAATAACTTCATACTGCTCCGTGTCGAATAGGTGTACATTGTGAGAAGATGCTATAATTGCTTCTTCATTAGCACTAATTATAGCTGTAATTTTCCCCTGATGTTCAATTCCACAAACTGTGAATTTAAAGGAGAACCATACCTAAAGTGTATCTTATCTAGATTTGCTGTGTAGCTGAATGTAATCTAATCCAAACAAATATCTAGGGGGAAATGTATGAGCAGGGCAGCCCCGTTCGCTATATTTTTAAATGGTCACCCCCAATATCAGGTTGCATTACAAAGCGCCTGACTGCCACTGGTCCCTGGAATGCAATTGTGAGAATGTGCATACAGCTAAAGGAGCAGTGCCCCCCCAGGGATTCAGGCATGTGCCTTCAGGCTCCAACTTGAACCACAGAGGAGCAGGGGAACCCTTTTGGGGCCCAAAGCATGGCAGACTCGGCACTGTACATCAACTGCCTAAAGGTCCTCAGAACCCTTGACAGCAATTAGCTTTCTGCCCCTACTTAGCCGTAGGCCTAAGACCTGCCAGAGCAGAGGTCCCAAGCATCCCTCTTTTACAGGGACAGTCCATATTTTTGACCCAGATCCCTCTGTCCCTCTTTACTTTTTAAATATCTCTGATTATCACTTGATAATAAATTAGCATTAATAATCTATATAATAACCTAATTACTATATTGCCCAAAAAACATTTATCTGGTTCCAAACTGCTTGATAGGCTACAATTTAAAATATATAATTTGAATAATTTTTAAAATGTGTTCTATTTAAAAATGATTGTATTGAGATGATTCTGTGTTAACTCTAAACAGAAACCATAGAAGCAGAAAAATATGCATGAATATAAAATCTATTCCTCTTACTGAACCTTAAAGGGTTTTTACCACAAAGTAAAATTGATGTGGGAAGCTTGCAAATGAAATAAACATTTTCACCATTCATTATTATTAAAAATTCTGTACCGTTTTGTCTTAGCTGCTCCTTTAGTTATCCATTGTTTACAGCTCGTCTCCAGGGGATACAACCAGGGCTGAGAGCTCCTCAGTCCTGGTCACACATGCTCAGACATCACTTCTCCTCTCAGGCAGCTACTGGTTGTCCAAACCCCTGTCACTCTACTCCCATCCTCTGTACTCCTTAGTAATTAGTCAAAGAGTGCAAATAAATAAAAAAGAAACGTCAATGAGGGTTGTGTATTTATGAAGAGAAAAAAAACCCACAGGTTTGGTTCCTGCAGGGATTTGAACCTAGGACCCTTGTGCCTGGAGGCAAAAACTTTACCTCTCAGCTACTCACATTGCTTTGCATAAATAGACCTTTCTTTGACTACAGAGAGGAAAGGCCTGGTGATGTCATCCTGCTGGGTCACATGATAAAGCAATCCAAAAAAAATCACACACGCCCCCTTCTGAGCACACAGAGCTGAAGAGCTGGATACAGGAGGTATGAAATGAGATCGCGGCAAAACCCCTTTAAGTGTCCTTCTTTAACCAACCAAAAAAAGTTGGGAGGTATGCAAGAGGTAAGAAGTGTCCCTACACAAGCAGCATTATACAGGAGTAGCGTCCCTATACAAGCAGTGTTATACAGGAGGAGTGTCCCTACACAAGCAGTGTTATATAGGAGGAGTGCACCTACACAAGCAGTGTTATACAGCAACAGTGTCCCTACACAAACAGTGTTATACAGGAGCAGTGTCCCTACACAAGCAGTGTTGTACAGGAGGAGTGTCCCTGCACAAGCAGTGTTATACAGGAGGAGTGCCCCTACACAGGCAGTATTATACAGGAGGAGTGTCCCTACACAAGCAGTGTTATACAGGAGGAGTGCACCTACACAAGCAGTGTTATACAGCAACAGTGTCCCTACACAAACAGTGTTATACAGGAGGAGTGCCCCTACACAGGCAGTATTATACAGGAGGAGTGTCCCTGCACAAGCAGCGTTATACAGGAGGAGTGTCCCTACACAAGCAGCACTATACAGGAGGAATGTCCCTACACAAGCAGCGTTATACAGGAGGAGTGTCCCTACACAAGCAGCGTTATACAGGAGGAGTGTCCCTACACAAGCAACATTATACAGGTGGAGTGTCTCCCAACACAAGCAGTTTTATACATGACCCTGAGCAACACTGAGGCTTGCTCTATACCACCAAATACTCCCCACCTCCAACCCCTTGACTGCCCATGACCCGGCCCCAAATGACCACATAGACCACCAACTGGATTAAATTGGCCACAGCAGCTGTTTTATTAACAAAATACAAACATAAATTTACTTTGCATACAAATATATAAATAACCTTTTCAATAAATACCATAACCATATATACATATATATATCCATAAAACAAGTATATGTAAACCATATAACTCCATACCATCCACCTAATCCAAACAATCTTTTGTGACCAAGTACTGAAGTACAACAACCACCACCAATGGGGCAGAGGTCCTTGGAGCTAAATGACTTGGCGACCAATTCCCCAAAGGGAAAAACACCACTACCCCCAGCCGTATTCCACTGGCTCGGAGGTCCAAAAGCCATACTAAATGGCTCACACAATTTGCTCTCCAGGGATACTAGCCTGAAAAGAGCCCCACCTTCGCCAGGCCGAGTCAATGTTCTCCAAAACCTGGGGTAGTCATACCCCGAATGACCCCCTCACCCAATATCCTCTTCCCAACTCCAAGAACCCCTGTCGCCACCACGAACATGCCATGACACCTCATGCATGCGAGGCCCCCACCAAGCCAATTGCCCTCTCAATGCCTTCTTGTAGCCCCAAGGCCCACAAGTCTAGCCCAACAGCCCTCAAGTGCACTCCGTCTGACCTCCAAAAATTGCCTTTGTCTGACTCCAAATCCAGATGTCAAACGAACACTCCACCATTCTGCGAGACGAAACCAGCCACTGACCGGTTCAGCCTCACCCTATTCAAACTGTCCACGGAGCGCGCCCCGTCCAATGATGTCTGAACACAATATCAGACCAAACAATCACCATGCCAGGGAACGACGACCACAAACGTAAAAGTTTGTATTTGATGTTCCAAATCAACTCCCTGGATGACAAAGACCCCAGATCATTACCCCCCGCATGTAACACCCGGATCTCCAGAGGCCTAACCAGGGCCGCAAAGCGCATGACTTCAGGAACTACCCCCACCCAGCACCTACCCCGCCTCACTAGCCAGCTCACCACGGCCACACCCCTTGGAATTCCGACCTGAGGCCCCTTCGGTCGTATATCCACCCGTTCCGCACCCCAGTGCACGTAGGAATGTCCAAGGATCCAGACCAGGAGGGGGGAATGCACTAGAGATAAACAAAATAGAAAGTAACAACCAACACTCGCACCAGGACAAAAACCAGCGTAACCATTACCCTCCCCCACACCTAAGCTACCAGTTGTGGGCGAATGTACAGCCGGGATCTGCCTTTATCCCATCTCCCAATTCTGCGAACCACATCCGGGCTAAGACCCCAACCCGAGCGAACTTTGCCGAGTCCAAACCAAGCGCCTCCAAACAGCGCCAAAAAATGACTGTAAACTGAAACCGCGAAAGAAAAGACCCATCCACGTGACAAAGGAGCGGCCCACTCGAGATCCTCCACAATGCTCGAAAAACCCTTAAACAACCCACCGGGCACATCAAAGCCCCTGGAATCTGTCGCAATACCACCCTTCTGCCCCTACCAATCTGGTTCGTTTTAGACCGACGAATCCAAACAATAACCGACTACTCTTGGTCCTCAACATCCCTCACCTGCAAACCTCTACCCCTGATACGACTGGGTGACACAAGTTCCACTATTCTCAAGGCCCCGAAGAATGCAAACGAAAATGCTAGACGAAATAAAGTCGTCTCGTAACCTGACGTAGCAACCCGTGCCATTTTCAACCTCAGCCGTTCCAAAAGCGCAAAAACTATCGGATACCGCGTATCCCCGATGCCTCAGCCCCTCCATTAGCCCCTTACAGCCCGGACTACGATGAAATCCTTCGTCACATCATGCAAAAACCGAATGCCAGGCCCGACACAAATCTGGACACCTTAGGCCATGTTCACACGGCTTAAAATGGGCCGTATTTCGGTCCGTAATTACGCGCCGAAGTGCGCCAATTACGGGCCGAAAACGGCCCATTCATTACGGTAATTCACAGTTCTCATAGAGAACGTATACGCGCCGCTAGCAGTGATTGTCTATGGACCGGCGAAGTGCCGGCCCCCGGCTCACTCCCCCGCGCCCCCCCCACCCCCCTCCCCACGACGTAATTGCGGGGCGTAATTACGCCCTGCAAATACACCGTGTGAACATAGCCTTAGAGACCGACCACCCCTCCCTCTGGCATTGCACTAAAAAACATAATAACGCCCCGATTCAATCATCATCTGATGACACGTCCCCTAAATTCCCAACCAATGCAGACCACAGACCCCAAGCCGCTTCGTAAGCAGCCCAGGTCCCACCTGACAATGAAGACCGAATCAAACGATTGGCATCTCGCAGGCCATAGGAGACTGGGACACTCCTCCCCGATTTCTAACGCCGCCACAGCCAAGGTCCTGACCCGGACCCACTGCAAGCGAGAGAGAGAATCAGCCACCGCATTCTGCACCCCAGGCACGTGTTCAGCCAGCACCCGCGATTCAATTGCAAACAACATAAAACCAACAGTCTAAGGAGGCGCACCACTGGCGGTGACGATGCCGACAAGCTATTGATGGCCTGAACCACCCCCAGGTTGTCACAGAAAAAGCGAACTTTCCGATTCCTAAAGTGCTCCCTCAAAGCTCAACTGAAACTACGATGGAAAAAAGCTCCAAAAAGGCCAGGTTCCGCATAACCGGCAAACCCACCCAACTCGCCAGCCATGGCGCCGCACACAACTTGACTCCACAGAGGGCCCTAAAACCCGTGCTGCTTGCCGCATCCGTAAAAATTTCAATCTCCTGATTGGACAACTCCTTTTCCAGTATCATGGAACGGCCATTATACCTGTCCAAAAATCCAGCTCACACCACCAAATCCTCCCTGTGATCCCTCGTCAACTGCACAAAATGATGAGGCCTCTCAATCCCCGCATTTGCTCCTGCTAAATGCCGACAGAAAACCCGACCCATAGGCATAATTCTGCAGGCGAAGTTAAGCTTCTCCAACAGTGACTGTGGATCCTGTAGCTGTATCTTGCGCAGGCGACAGGCCCTCTGAACATCAGCCTTCAATGCCTGCAACTTATCTTTGGGCAATCTGCACTCCATCTTCACTGAATCAACACAGATCCTCAAGAAATTCAAACACGTCCCAGGGCCCTACGTCTTGTCCGCCGCTAAAGGAACCCCAAAGCGATCCGCAACCCAACTCATTGCCTGCAACAGTAAACCACAAATCGGGGAACCCACCGGCCCCAAACAAAATAAATCATCCAAATAATGGATGATAGAACTCAAACCCGAGATATCCCATTCCACAAACGTGCTGAAAGCCTCAAAATAAGCACAAGACAAGGAACACCCCATTGGGAGTGTCACGGATGCCCCTGAAACCCTCATCCTGGGTCGCAGGCGCATCCGTGCCCTGCTGCCGAGCGTCACGGGTCGCTGGCGTGCTCATTCCCTTGCCTGTCCCCTTGTATACTTACCCGGCCACGCTCCTGCTGCAGTGCTCCCTTGTGCTCGCGCGCGCCGGCAGTGTTGAGTTTAAAGGACCAGCGCATCGGTAATTTGCTATTGCCGGTTGCTGCCCCTATTTAAGCCTGCCTCTTCCTGGCTACCCTGCCGGATCTTTAGTGCCATTTAGCCTACTGAGAAAGCATTCCTGAAGTCTTGTTCTGATTACCGTGTACCGTACCATTTGCCTCCATCCCTCGACCATGAATCTTGCCGCCTGTCCTGCCACCTGTCCCCGACTACGAGCCTGCCTTACGATTTTGTACCACGCTACACCTCGGCTGCCTCCGCAAGCAAGTCACGTCAGTGGAAGCGACCTGGTAGACTCTCACCGCAGAAAGTCCATCCCGCTTTGCGACGGGCTCTGGTTAAAACCTGGACCTACTTAGATTCCGCTCCCTGGCATGGCTTATGCCATCGCTTGCGGTGGTCCAGAAGATCCACTACCGTTGTCCGTGACAGGGAGGCAACGATCCACAAAAAACTTTACTTCCCAAAAACACCCCAATAACCGCAAACTGTCAACGTCAACCGGTAACACGAAAGGCGGACTCGATGTCAGTCTTGGCCATCAGAGAACTAGCCCCATGACGCCACACCTTAATGAAGTGTACACAACAGAACAAAGCTCTGGCGCAATCCCATCGTTCAGTTTGGCCGGAAGTCCCGGCCCACCTGCTAAAGGACGGCCAGAACTTCGTCTGAACCATTACTCGAAGCCAAAGGCTGCTTTACTTATGATCGCACTGTATAGAAGGACGCACTGCCTTCCGCTGGCGGAATTGCTCATCATAGTGGAGCCATGCCATACCCCCTTAAGCCCTTTGCACCTCGCCTATCGCATCCATGAAGCAGAACAGCGTCGAACAATTTTCTGGCGCTCTCTCCCCTATGACGCTTGCCAATATGGCAAAGGCCTGAAGCCAATTAATAAACATCTGAAGAATCAACCTCCAACAATGTTTTTCCTCCTCCTAATTTTTACTCTCGTCCTTCTTCCCTTTAACTAAGTTGAACTTCTCAAGGGGTAACAGGGAAAAAATCTCCACATACTTCTCCTTCTAAATATTTTCCCTCACTTCCTGCTCAAGTGCGCTCCTAAGGGTCCCTCGAAGCAAACGTACATCTCACCCTTAGCCCTGTCATCTGATCGAACACTCTCCTGCTGCTTCTTCTCCATCTGGACGGAGACCGCCACGCCTGCCCCCAAAGACCGGGATATAGATCCCGCGGTATTCCCCACCTGAGAGATGGAACTCCAACTGGAGCAGAGGAAGAAACCCACGCATTAACCAGCGAACCTCCAACCCACTCATCAAAACGCACCACCACGTCCCGCAACGCTGCCGCCAGCCCCTCGGACTCCCCCGAGCCACCCAAAGGCCCCTCCGATAGACCCGCTGGACTCAGGGCCACCTCCCCATGCCCCCTTTGCTCAGCTATGGGTCTTAAACTAGGAGGAAATGAACAAGACAAAGACACACACTCACCTGGCTGCGTGGGGGCTGTGAACCCACCAGCCGCCGCCCTGGAATCTTGCTTGTCGGTCCGAAGGAACACGCGATCTTCTGCAGCAGCACGTCGACCCGGGTCAAGGCTGTCTAACCCCAACAGGGGGAGGCTGACCTGCGCAGGCCGATGGGACCGGGCTGGAGAGAGCCAAGCCCTCGGCGGAGAAGAGGAATCAGCAACGTCAGAACCATCGGGGCCAGCTGGCTGCTGCCTGTCACGATCGCTCCGACACCTTGTCCCCACAAGGGACTGAGAAAGTTGCTGAGGTGACCTCTGACAACTGTCTGGCCCCCCTGGCCAGCACATAACCAGGCGAGGGCACCTTAACCACGGACCGCAAGGACCTGACTGAGGTAGCAGTGGACTGAACGCCAGTCTGGACCATTGGCTCACTTCCCCCCGTAGGATTTGCCGGCCTACCTGGATGCCTCCCGGGCCGGGTAGACCGCTCACTGACCTGTTGTACAGCCGCCTGATCCGGAGAGTCCCCAGAGGGGCGTCACCGGCGCCGGCGGGTCCTAGCGGTGCAATCCGGGCTGAGCTGTTGCGGCGGCCGTGTCTGGCGTCTTCTCCTTCCCCCACTACTGGCAGAGGCCTCAGCCGACCCTTCGACCGCCACTACCATCTCCTTCACAGCCGAGCGGAGCCACTCCGCCCCCCGCGATGTGGCTATGCGCTGCAGCAGCTCCACGTAGTCATCCACCATTCTCATTGGGAGCGCGCGGCACGGGCGTCCTACTGCTGCCTTGCGCCGCGCCAACTGCTCCCTGGGCGGAAGAGGCGTTCTAGAAGACCTCGCGTCACTTCCGCCCCGCCTCCTCTGCACTCCCCCAGCTGCCCAGCGCATAGTAATGCACCGAGCGGGCCGGGTCATGCCGTGCCCCCCCCCCTATGGGCGGGGAGGGGGGAGTGTCCCTACACAAGCAGTGTTATACAGGAGGAGTGTCCCTACACAAGCAGTATTATACAGGAGGAGTGTCCCTACATAAGCAGTATTATACAGGAGCAGTGTCCCTACACAAGCAGTGTTATACAGGAACAGTGTCCCTACACAAGCAGCGTTATACAGGAGGAGTGTCCCTACACAAGCAGCTTTATACAGGAGGAGTGTCCCTACACAAGCAACATTATACAGGAGGAGTGTCCCTACACAAGCAGCGTTATACAAGAGGAGTGTCCCTACACAAGCAGCTTTATAGGGGAGGAGTCAGGGCCATCTTTTCCATTGGGCACACTAGGCAGATGCTTGTCCCAGGAATACAAGAAACATATCCATAATCCCATGGTTGGCTTTGCTTATTTTACTGTTTACGTATTTTAAGGATGAGCAAACAAATAAAAACCAAGGTGGAGAAGGGAGCCAAAGGCATGACCTAGTGTGATGTCATGTATTTGGACAGGGCCCTCTGCAGTGCTCTGCCCAGGGGCCTATAATGCTGTTAAGGCGGCACTGGGAGGAGTGTCCCTACACATGCAAAATTATGATGTTACTGTATCATGATACCTGCATCGGAAAGCAACTGCAGGAACTCGCTGCTTGACAGGGGAAAGGGAGGAGATTCGTTTTTTTTTATTTCCGTTATAAGAAAGGGTGCCTACCTCCATAATGGGGGCTTAAATACCTATTTAATGGGGGCCAACCTACCTACCCAATGGGGGTATGTGGCCTGTATCAGTGGGATGAACGACTGGGTGCATGCATGTGGTAGAGGCAGAAAGGCAGAAAGTAACCGATGTACCATATACCATACACGGTAGCTGCAGGATGGGCTCCCAGAACCAATTCCACTGCAAGACTCTTGGTACTCTAGTCTCAGGGGCGTAACTACTGGGTAGCAGACGTAGCAGCTGCCCCAGGGCCAGATCATTGCGCGGCCTGCACCGAGCACATACTGGCCGGCTGGCTGCGCGGTCACATCGAGGAAGTGAGAGACAGGTGAGTAAGTGATTTATTATTTTTTAACATTAATGAACCCTCCCTGCCTGCCTATATATAGCCCCTATAGCCTGCCATGATCCCCCTGTCTGCCTATATATAGCCTACCCTGAGCCCCCTGCCTGCCTATATGAACCCCTATTACCCACCCTGAGCCCCCTGCCTATATGAGCACTTATAGCCTGCACTGAGCCCCCTGCCTGCCTGTATGGGGACCCTATAGCCTGCCCTGAGCCCTGCCTGCCTACATATATGGCCCCTATAGCTACCTAAGTTCTGCCTGCCTAAATATATGGCCCCTATAGCCTACCCTAAGCGCTGCCTGCCTACATATATGGCCCCTATAGGTTCCTAAACCCTGTCTGCTTACCTATATGGCCCTATAGCTACTTAAACCCTGCCTTCCTACCTATATGGCCCCTATACCCTACCTGCCTAACTATATGGGGCCCTATAGCTACCTAAACTCTGCCTGTCTATATGGGGCCCTATAGCTACCTAAACCCTGCCTGCCTAAATGGATCCCATATAGCCTGGTTAGCAGGGAGTGAGGTGCTGGAAAAGTAAGGAATCTAATATATTTGTGTCTAAATCTGCAGGGACAAGTGGTGGCCGGGAGAAGTCATCATTTCGGTCTGGACCGGATGCAGAACAAAAGGGAAAGTCAACGACTTGTCAGAGAAACGTCACCTGTGAGTCACAAGATGTAACTCCACTTTAGTCACTTATATGTCAGCAGAGCCTGTGTACACTGGTGTCTACCACTATATGGTCACTGTATGGCGGTAATATACAGTCTGCAGAGCCTGTGTACACTGGTGTCTACCACTATATGGTCACTGTTTGGTGGTAATATACAGTCTGCAGAGCCTGTGTACACTAGTTTATAACTCTATATGGTCACTGTATGGTGGTAATATACAGCCTGCAGAGTCTGTGTACACTAGTATATAAGAACAAATGTACCTAGTAGATCCCTACCAATAGTACCAAAACCTCTTGACCAGCATATATAGAAGACAATTTAAAGAGGAAAAATCGGTCCTAAAAAATAACTTTTATTAAATATAATTTAAAATATCGTGATCTATCTCGAAGAACTCACAAAACACTGTGGGAGGCAAACAACAACCACATGGGTGGGACCAGAGTGATATACAAAACCTGGCCCTATAAACCTAACATACCCCTACCTAACTGAGAGAGATACAGGATGATCGCCCCGATAAGGGCGTTCCTGTCCGCAGCCTTACCCTAATTCAAAAACACCCTGTTATTCCTCATGGTCCCGTCCCAACATGTTTCAATCATCCATGACATCATCAGGGGACAGTCTGGAAAGATATAATTGGACCAAGTATCTGGGTATAGTAGCAAATAGATGGCTGCAATAATGCGAGGCACAAGAATTAGAGGGTAGATAAATACCTGATGGTAATTACTGATGCAGAGACAACATAACATGCCGTGTTTACATAGCAAAAAAGGACACTACCTTACGTTTCATCTGCATAATGCCGCCTTGTAGGTTTGCAATATAAACCAGCAAGACCACCAGGCTGTGGGAAGTACAAAAACAAAAACCAAAAAGGGGATAAGATAAACAGCCAACCCCAAACAAACCCCCCACCACAAAGCCTACACCCATATAACTTATTATTGAGTTTCAGAACTGTAAGTCATCTCCCGCCCTGTAAGGGCATGACAGCGTCGACTGTGTGTGAGACGCCGAAAGCTGGCGGCGCGCGGAAGATAAAGGCGCGCTCACGGCGCCTCCGTGACATCACATAGTGCGCCAGCAACGGAGAACTGCGCTGAGAAAGCGTCCATAGTTATGGCGCGTGCGCAGATAGGCATCGCGCCGAAATGTATGCAGGACGCAACACCGGGGCAGACAAACTGAGCAGGTGATTTTAAAGAACATGCTCAGTTAACAGCTAGTGAAACGACATTTATTGATAGGAAAAAGAACTGATGATCCGTTCCAATTCTCCCAAGGGACAATGATAAATTTAGTTAGGAAATTGAGATACAATGAACAAAATAATTCAACAATGTTATATATACAAGGAAAAGAAAAGAACAACTTTAAAGATTGCTGCTGAAATCCAACTGGTCATTTAACCCATTTGGTGCCTTTGTATTTAGGGTAAATGTCCAGAAGCATTCCTTCTGCAGCAATAATCTGTCCAAGTTTCCACGTCTTTGAGAGGGAGACACCCCGATCAATGCCCCCTCCATTTGAGGCATTTAGAGTTCCCCCATGTATTGAGTGTATATGACGTGAGATTGGTGTGTCACGTTGATGGGGAATATTGCCCAAATGCTCCCCAATCCTACGTCGCAGCTGTCTTGTGGTTTTCCCTAAATACTTCAATCCACATGAACAAGTTATCAGATATACCACATGTGTGGTCTTACAATTAATGAACTATTTGTTCTGATAAGTCTTTGCCCCTGTATCATTGGATAACGTATTTGTCTTTTCCACATTCACAAAACGAACAATCCCCACCTCTGAAAGAACCGTTTGGTCTAGTCAGCCACATGTCTTTCTTTGGATTTACAAAGTGGCTACTGACCAGACAGTCCCTCAGATTTCTTCCCCTTCTATATGATATCGCGGGGGCCTCCCCGACACAGTCTACCAAATCGGGGTCCATTTTCAACACATGCCAATATTTGTTTAGGGTCTGTCTCACCCGGGGGGCCGCATTGTCAAAGGTGCCAATAATGCGCGTTACTGTCTCTTGATCCTGGCTAGTATGGATTCTTGGTGTCAACAATTGAACCCGGTCCCTTGTCAGGGCAGGTTGATATGATTGTCTTAATATATGATCTGGATAGCCCTTAGTCAGAAACCGAGATCTCAAAATGTTAGCCTCCTTCTTGAAATCTTCCAGAGAGGAACAATTACGTCTGAGACGCAGATACTGTCCACGTGGGATCCCCCTTTTTAGGGGTGTCGGGTGGCAGCTCTCCCACCGCAGTAAAGAATTTGTGGCTGTGGGTTTTCGGTAGATGGTAGTTACTAGTTCCCCATCCTGACCTTTGCCAATACCGATATCCAGGAATGGTAAGAATTCGGAGGAAATCTCAAACGTAAATCTAAGATTAAACGTATTGACATTCAGGTTCTGTACAAACTGGGCAAATTCTTCTTGTGAGCCATTCCAGATGATAAAGATATCGTCAATGAATCTAGCCCACAGGGCTATATGGTCAGAGAAAGGAGGAGGGGAGTCACCGAAGACCACGGACGTCTCCCACCAGCCCAGGTACAGATTTGCATAGGCCGGGGCACAGGAACTGCCCATGGCTGTACCCTGTAGCTGGTGGAAGACGTCCCCATCAAACAGGAAATAATTCCTTGTGAGGGTAAAATACAAAAGTTCCCCAACAAACCTGTTGTGAGCCCTAAGGTGTACCCCTCTGGAAGAGAGAAAGAATTCAACAGCCCTGCATCCCATCGAGTGGGGTATCGACGTATATAGGGCCTCTACGTCGATGCTTGCTAAAAAGGCACTCTCACCAATCGTCAGTCCCTCAATGCGCTTTAATAGATCCATAGTGTCCCTAACAAAGGATGGTAAGGTTTCAACAAATGGTGCCAGTATATGGTCTAGATAGATACCACAATTTTGACAAAGGGCCCCTATCCCAGAGACAATGGGACCTCCCCTCAAGGGAGACACCCCTTGTGAACTTTGGGCAAAGCATAAAATGTAGCAACCTTAGGTGTGCGTGGATATAGAAAGTCATATTCAACTTGGTCAATGAGTTCCATCTCTTTTGCCTGTGTTAATAAACTTTTTAGTTCTGCCTGAAAACCCATAGTAGGATCTGCTGATAAACGTGCATAGCAATTTTTATCCATTAAAAGATTCAGGCACATCTCCCGATATTGCTGACAATTCATCACTACAATTTTTTTCCCCCTTGTCAGAGGGCTTAATGCATACCTCGCGGTTCTTTGATAGGGATTCTAGTGCTACCCGTTCAGATTTAAGATAATTCGTCCATCTGGACTCTTTTATCTTGGCCAGATCTTTAAGGACTAAATCCAGAAATACCTCAATGCAAGATGCTTCTGCTACTGGTGGCATCTTATTACTCTTGGCCCTCAAGTTTGTAAAGGGGCCCTTTCCAATGTCGTTTTGTGGTATATCTGCCAGTCCGAATAGTAATCTTACATCTTGCAGCATATCAACAGGGATCCCCTCTTCAGAGCTTTCCCGTCTATTTTTTGCTGCAAAGAACTTTTTCCAGTAGAGTTTCCTTGCAAATATATGTAAGTCCTTAGTCCATGTAAATAAATTGAATCTCATTGTCGGGACAAATGATAGTCCCTTACGTAATAGATTCATCTCATCAGATGTCAAGATTTTATCTGACAAATTGATGATTTGAGATTCTAGTTCTTGTGGGTCCTGCACTATACTCGGTCGCTGGGGATGGTCGTTCGTTCTCTTAATCGTCTTTGGTAATTCGGGTCTAAAAAACGATGTCCGTTTCCCCTACTTCTCTGAGAACCTCTTCTCCCCCCCCCCCCCCTGGTTACTCCTTGATCTCGTCTGTGATCTAGAAGGTCTCCGACCTCCTTCCCTCTCAGAGTCCGATTGCTCGGTCTCTGTTGAGGAGACGTCAGTGGGTATCTCTCTCCCAGGGGTTCGATTACCTAGACACACGTAAGCTTTATTTTCCCTGAAATCTGTAAGATCCCTCAGAAATTGACGATGTTTCCTTTCTTTAAGGTGATGTTGAAATCGTTCAATATTCACCTGTAAAGTTTTTTCTTTAGTCGTGAACTCAGGTTCACTTGAAAATTTCTGAATGAGATCAATCTGTTCTTTAAGTTTGTTATTCAGAGACTCAAGGATCACTTTTTCTTCCTCTAAGAGCACTGTCATAAGGTGTAATGAACACCCAGTGATCTCTTTTTCCCACCTGGAGGGGAAGGAGGGTATGGTGGTAATATACAGTCTGCAGAGGCTGTGTACACTGGTTTCTACTGCTATATGGTCACTGTATGGGGGTAATATACAGTCCGTAGAACACCTGTGCACACTGATACCTACCACTATATGGTCACTATTTGGCGGTACTATTGGTCTTTGTAGACTGATCAGTAATAGTGCAGGGGTATTATTCAGTCACTATGTAGTGGTCATTTGTGTTCATGTTTTGGCGGTATAATCAGGTGCCTATGTAGTAGCGTTATTGGTTATGTTGGTCTTGGTATAATCAGATTTTTATAGTAGCAGCATGATGGTCATATCTATGGTGAGGTATTTGCCCCTTGTATTATCTAGTAACTGCATGTCCCGGTAAATGTTCGTGGTCGGGGAGGCGGGACTGGTGTAGAGGGCCCCATCCAAAAGTTTGCTATGGGGCCCAGGCTTCTCTAGTTATGCCCCTGCCTAGTCTGATACTGTGTGACCTGGATTCAAGAACATGCAGCAGATTGCTAAGGACAGCGGGACAACCCCTGTAATCCAGGACTGTCCTGCTGGATCTGGGACAATTGGGAGACATGCAACTCTGAATTCTAAACCTGATGACTATTTTAGTTTGTGCTTAAGGCAAGCTTTTGTTCCCTGTTATCAGCCACTTCTGGCTGGGAATGTGTTGTTCTTTAATACAATGATTTTGGAAAAATTAAATTTCCCAATTTTCTGTATGTTTTTGTGTCCCTGTAAAAAACGAGCTAGATATTGCAGTAAAGAGTGTGTTGTTTAGCTCTGTAGCTGTACTCAAGGGTGCCAATAGTGCAGTACTCCTGTCAAGGGCCCTGATCAAAAAGGGGCCCACAGCTATGTTAAAAATTGGAACTAGTAATGTGTGGGGGCCCCTTTTGATTTGGCTGCATTGGGCCCTGAAACGGTTAATAGATGACTAATGGCAGCCCTGGCTGTACTCCCACTCAACCCGTAGACAAGCCCTTCAAATTGGCATGGATGGCTGCTATATTGGTTTCCCCTGCTTTCTTCACTCGCAATGAAAAGGTATATACATCAAGGTCTATCAGCCACAGCTTCATTCCTTCACAGTCCCTGCCCTCTGCTCAAATTGTGTAGAAATACAACGTGAACCTATGAGGAAGTGATAAATTACACTGTGCACTATTTCTGTGATGAATAACATTCATTGACTTTGTCCTGGAATCCCTGAGGGAATGTAACGAACACAGAGCAGGCCTGTAACCCACTGAGACTTCCTCTCAGCTCTGCATGAAAACCGGCCGCATCCTTAGCTGTGTTTCCAAGCTGCAGAGCATTCAGAGCAGGCGACCCTCCACCGCCGGCCCGAAAAATCCCCTTCATAGAAAGCCCTATTAAACACAGTAGAAGGATTATAGGACGGTCCGGTGTCACGACCTCTCTGTTGGAAGCCTGTTCTTTGTCCGCAGCCATATAGGATTTTTCGGAGTACTGAGGGAACCAGCGACTTTTCTTCATCTTTTAAGGGCAAATGTTAAAATACAGGATTGGTTTTCATGAAAAGAAGGTGAATGTTTTTTTCTCACCAAACCACATTTAGCTGCAGGGTACCTGCTCCCTATCCTGATTTTATTACTGTTTTTAACTTTTTTTACCCCCACTCCCAGTTCAGTCTTTGTTTTTATTGTTTTTTTTTTCTGCCCCCTCCCTTTTTCTCTTCACATCGCGCTTTCCCTTCGGTGACTAATTTTTTTTTTGTATATTCCTCACAATAACTAAACCCAGTCACAGCTGCCATAGCAACCAGATATAATGTTCAGCGTCGCTGAAGTATCTTATCGAAATAACAAAAACGGCCTTTTCTATTTCTAAAAAAGGCCTTTTTTTTTCGGCAGATTGTACGTAGACCCTTCACAGGCCCGGGCAGTAATGGAAATAAACAGGATTTTATTTATTTGTTTGTGTATGGCCGCCTGGCACCCGTGGGGAATTGATAGCAGATTACCATGTTACAAGAGAGCATTAAAGGTGACAAAACCGCATAGACTTAAACCCTGACATTTTAATAATAAGCAGCTTTGCATTCTCCTTTTATGTTATAGGCTTTCTTTAACATGCTTTGAAATGAAATACAGAAATGCTATTTGTAGCTGCCAAGAAGGTCAACTTTACAGGAAGGACTATTAGAGCTGTAATTTTAAGAAAAATAATGAAAGTTTTTTTTTCTTTCTCCGTCGCTGGTTCTTCATATCATTCTATGCCAGTAGCCGGCGTGGAATCTATCGGGAATGCTGACATTTGAAATAAAGGAGGCATAACAGTGAGACTGCGATCTTTTGTCCAGTCCTGCCCAGAGTAATAAAATGCCCCAGTCTTTTATATCAAATTGGCATTTGTGCCCCCAAATCACAAGGAAGCTCTCCAGAGATCAGAAGAATACAGATCAGAGAGGGGTTCCCATTTATCTAGGTATTTTAATAACACCAACATACTCCACAGTGATCCCTACTCAGTGATCCATACTGCACAGTGACCCCTTTCCTCAGTGGGGTCCCGATCACACACGGCCAACTAGTCTATCAATATGTTGTTGAATGAAACCCACACTTGTTGTACCTAAGTCCCTAAGGGTATGTTCACACAGCGTTTTTCGGATCCAAAACGGACTCATAAAACGCATCTAACAATGTGCAGTGCGATTTACATTAGTTTCAATGTAAAACACGTATCGCCGTTTCAGGACGCACTCGTGTGATCGCCGATGGTTGTTTACTTTGTGTCTTTTCGTATGCGTTTTTTGGATCCCGTTTAAAGAATTGTCATGTCAATTTCTACTTGCATTTTTACGAAGTGAAGTCCCCATAGGAATCATTGGGTGTGCGTTTTTGGAGCTGAAAAACGGATCTAAATACACGGACACACTTTTGGGTACGTTTTGGATGTGTTTGTGCATGCGAAAACGATTGGATTAAAATTTGAATGTCTGTGATGTGAAAGAAAACGCATTGAAAACCAGATCTGAAAAACGCATCCAAAAACGCATGCAAAACGCATACAAAAACGCATTTGCAGATGCGTTTCTGGATACGTTTTTTGGATGCAGTTTCAATGCATTTTTCATGTAATGAAAAACGGATCCAAAAATGGATCCAACATGCCGAGTGAACATCCCCTAACACTGCAGGACAATGGTGCTAAACTCTGAGACAACATGCTGCCCACCAGGGTGGCTTTTCGGGACGGACAGGATGGCTGATCGCCCTGGGTGGCGAGTGTATGAAATTGGGCAAGGGTGCTGAGGGTGGTAGCCAGCCCTGTCATCTCCAAAAAACAGCCCGTTACAGTGGAGGCTTGTTTAGACCTCCAATGTCTTCAATAAGCTGTAGCAGTGATGTCATTATAGGTCCTTCAGCTCCAACCACAAAGGAGGAAGAGGAGACAGTGGAGTGCAATACGTGATAGGGGGTGGGAGAGGTCTACTGCAATGTGAGAGGCAACCAAGTGTCACATCAGACCATTTGTAACCATTTACATCAGTGTGGTCTGTGTGTTAGACAATCGGCAAGGGTACCTGACCAGTACCTGACCCGGCTGATACATAGCGCTCTTCGTGATGTCTCCAGCATCTTTGGCGACCATAATTTCTGCTCAGAGTGAATCTACTTTCATCACTGCACAGCACTGAGGATCACTGGTCCCTTGTCCAACATAGATGCTCCCTGGTCCATAAAAGACGATGATACCTGTGCCTGGTGGTGTGGTCAGGTCATCTAGCACACAAACTACACTGATATAAACAGTTATTAATGCTCAGACGTGATACTCGATTTCCTCTCACCTCTCTTAAACGTGACTGGAGTTGTGTGGAATTCATCATCTGGTTCCGCAAGGTATTGTTTACTATGAAGTGGTCATCAGGGTGTGATGTAGCCAAAGGACGTTGATTTATTTGCCTTTCTGTGACTCTTCCAGTCTCTCTGTATCTCTGTTACAACCTGCTGATGACACTCTGTAACCCTCTAAGCTCCGTGGTCACTTCCGTCTGAGAGAAATTTAGTTGATTGTAAAGTTCCAAACTAATGAATTCTATGGCTCACACTTTCGATTATATTTTTTTTAGTGAAATATAATAAAGTATTCTACGGGCATTGGGAGGGCCTATATAGTTTTCTTACACAAGGGCCCACCTCTGTCTGTGTTAACCATTGCTGGCTTTCTGCATCTTTTCTCAGTAATATTGGCAATTAGTCCCAGGGGGACTTGATTTTGAATAGAGGTTGTACAGTTGGGAAAATCCCTTACATGGATTTAAAGCTCCATCTCAATGGGAACATGGGTAAAGAAAACTTTTTGAAAAGAGGGGACCTTATGGGGTACAACTACCAGTCAAAACTTTTTAGTGGCCATTTTTTGTTACATAAATTGACTTTCTTTTTTATTTGTCCAGACTATAACTCATAAAATGTGCAACATCAGAAAAAGTAATTCCCCAAGACATCATTCTGGCATGAAGTCTAGACGAATGCGTGTGGGTCGTTCACACAGCTAGATGTAGCAATGCCAACTGATCAAAGACACCCAGGAGAATGACCTTGGTGACTTCACCTTTTAAAATGAGCTTGTGGAAGAAAATCAATATCATTTGTAATTAATGATGATAACCACTGTAATATGTGACAGTGACGGTTTAATTAGCAACTTGTAATACAGGACAATTTAACAGAGTTTGCCTTCCAGATTCTCCCTTGTGTTAGGGGTGTAATGAGCAAAGACAAGAGAAACCAGTGTAGATCAGATCGCAACACACTACACAGGGGGGTCAATATTTCCTTAATTATACAGTCTAAGAAACTATAGATAGTATTTCTGCCATACTGCTGGTGGTGTTAAGTGATTTAGCAGTCAAAACCTAATGTATTTAGTGGCCCAAGGTTATGAAGGGGTGGATATTAATTATATATGGTCACATAAATTACACTTGGTGGTCTAAGATATTTATGAATTATTTTCTGGTCCCATTGGGGCTCACAATCCAATATGTATAGTCCCATTGAACTCAATAATAAATTCAGATACAGTCAGTTCTCTTTATGGTAGGTCATAAAGTCATCATACAGAGCTTCTATATTTCTGGATGTTTCTAACTCCAACTCTGTGAGAGGTTCTGTGTAATGTACACTTATTGCCATACCTCCAAACTGCCCAGGATCTCTAAATAAAGACAATAGAGTGTCCAGTAGAACACATTTTCCAATGTTTTAAATTTCAATTGTATCTCTGTCTTTAGTATGTAGACATCGCTAAAGGAGTGTTCCCACAAAGGAACTTCCGCTTTTCAGTGAGCACGCTGGCTCAAAATATTTGAAACTCCCATAGAAATAAATGTGTTTTTTTTGGGGGGGGAGGAGAACTTATAGTGCCTGCATTCTCCTGTAGTTTATGTCTATATAGTTGAATAGATATAATCAAAGATGGTTGCAGGCTCGGACTGGGCCACCGGGGGACCAGATAATCCCCCGGTGGGCCCCCCCTGAGCCGCTGTGAGGCCCCAGGACGGCAGTGCCGTCGCTCCCCGCTGATCTCCTCGGCAGGTGAACGCATTATGCCTTTCAGCCTCCCTTTCCCCTTCCCGTGTTGATGAATAAAACACCGCGCTTACTTTGTTCGATCTTGTGGCCATCCCTCATAATCGTAATAGACCTGCTATGTTGTTACCTTGGACTAGGATGTAGGAGGGAACGCGTGGACCATGATGTCGCACGGTATTGATTGTTAGCCCTTCATGCTGACTCGAAAACTGTTGTGCACATGAGACTCGTCCCTTATGTACTCAGAGTTACCTTGAGACTGTGTAAGCAGGAAAGCGAAAAGCATCGCGCTCTGTGGATGTCGTATGACATAATTCACCCCCCCCCCCCCCCCCCCCCCCCCCCCCCATCCATATTAAAACCCATTTGTGTATGGGGTCCCGGTTTATAGCTAGAGAACATGATGGCTGGGACCAGGTAGAGTAAGGGCCAGTTGTTGAATGTGTTCTGACATGTATAACTTGACTACGGTTGACTTGTAGAAAGACAAAAAAAAACAAACCAGCTGTTTGGCCTTGGACATTGTATAAGAGCGGTAGTGTATATTGGACACCATTAGCATACAATGGTGTGGAAGAAGACAAACACAAATGCTACTACTTAGTAGGTGTCGAGATAAATATTTGTACTTGACTGGCCCTGATAGTACCAGAGAGAGAGACCAACTGGTGTGGAGCCATAGTCAGAGGCGCGAGCTCTCTCTGTCTTTAGGAACGTGTGGCGACTGGTAAGAGCTACACTATGGTGGAGCCCTGTGACTAGGAAGTAAGTCCCACGCGTTCGCTGAAGCATGCAAGAGAAGCAACTTGTGATGGTCCTAGCAGTACTCACTTAAGGCGCTGTGGCGCACTCGTGTATCTAAAAAATACATCTTGTTGAGTTCAACAGTTTCCTGATTACCCTTGACTGCTAGAGCAAGATGAGCAGACATATTGGAGTCGAGCGTGATATTAACCTTGGACTGTTAGTATCCATGAAGACTAAACAACCCGTTGTTGGGATTGGTCGCAAATAACTAGTGTCAAATTTCGTAACGCTTTGGAGGGCTCGCGCTGTAGACTCATAGTGTAGAGAAAGGTAAACACTTGTGAGTGTTGATTCCTGTGTAGACTATTAAGCGATTAGGAACAGATAGAGAAAAAACACTTTGCTGAATCGTGCCCACAGCTATAATTAACACTCTATCATTGTGTCTGTAAATAAAACACTCGACCTGTGATGTCTAAGACAGTATCAAGTTTACGTAGTGTAGACCCTTGGACTTCGTTAGAAAGAAGAACGCACGCAATGTGCATGGTCCACTAGTTAATAATCAATGTAGCTTCGTACGGACTAGTGAGGAAAAAAAGTAAAGAACCTCTAAAGTGTCGTGATGTGCACCAGATATAAGTAGACTCTACGCCTTGCTAGTGAGGGAAAGGAATAGAACCTGACGTTGTGAAAGTTGTGCAACCCAGTGCAATTCTCCTTGGCACACGTGTTGGACTCTGAAACCACACATTCTTATATTGATAAGTGGGCGCAAACGCTCTGGCCTCTATGATCTACTACATTGGTGCGGATCTAGACTACAGAAGGTGAGAAAAAAAAAAAAACACTTGGCCCGTGACTCTGTCACACGTTGTTAGTGTTGGGGCGCCTTGGCACCTGTAGAAACCAGCCGCGCGGACGTGTCTTGATGTCGCCGCGCAGTTAATAATTACAATTGGACCTGACAACGAAAAAGAGAACCCACTTGGTGAGTGTCTCAGACACGTATATCCTGTTAGAAGCCGACTTTGAGTCTCGCTAGACATACATATCGGAAACCATCTGTGATTTCGACAGTTATAGAAGTTCACCTTGGACTGTGACAGAAGAACGCCCGGTTGGTGCATGCTGTGGCACATGTTTCTTATAGACCCTGGTACACCTGGTATCATAGGAGAGAAAACCAGCTTTGTGAGGTTCCAGATGACCAAGTGTATAGATCTATAGACAAATGAGGACGGCCTCTCGCTACTCAGGCGCACCGTGTGATCTGCTCTGTGCGTTGTCGTGTTTATCTCCTCCGGACTCAGCGGTATTGTGGTGTGCCTTCTGCATCGTGAGATGCTCTCCGCTGTGCAGCAGGTGCGCTCTAGACTACACCAGTTGGTCAAAAGTAAAAAGAGTAGTTAACTGTTGACGAATCAAAACCAGGACGGTCGTCTGTCATACTATAGATAGGATTAAGAAGGTATTGTAAGAGCTGGCGATATCATCAGACGGAAATATGGTTGGTCGCGCGCGCTAGTCATGGCGTGATATACTATTGGCTGATGTACTGTTGTATCAAATTGACTCACAACTACGTTATGTGTGTGTGCTGTTTCGTTTCTTCGAGAGCGTACAAAGGGGTGGAGTATCGTTCACTGTGAACGGTTCACGAAAGCCCTACAAGGTTGGGTCCGCTGACTACAAGGAGAAGAGTGCTTCTGTGAGTCGCTCAGTGTGGATCGGTCTAATACTACTGTGGGACAGGCGATCAGGTGTGTGTGTCTCACGTTGAGCGTACAAGAGGGGGTCACAAACCTGAGCTGACGATCTGAGAGGGTGGGACGCTATTCGCGCCTACTTAAGGTGGGTGCTGTCCAGGCCTCAAATGAGTGGTACTAAGTTAGTGTTTCTACTGCGCGCCTCATATCTATCTAGGCCAATTAGGCGTGACATCGCAAAAAAGAAGTAGATCCGTAAAGAACACAGTCCAGGGAGGGTGTGTATCCTCTAGCTTGGTACTACGTAGACAGTTCGCGCAACCCAAGAGTAAAAAAAACACAGGTTCCCGCTGACTATGTCAACGAGTCAGGGTTTCCCAGAAAAGTCCCCTGGGTACGCTAACGAGGCTTTGTATGAAGCTGTGTCCGCCTGGCTGAACAAGACCATCAACAGGAAATGTGTCTGTCGTCTGGTCTACTCTCAGGGATGGGTTTGTTCAAGGTATCTACAACTTAGAGTGAAAACTATCGCTTAACTCTGGGATGGAGACATGGCCCTCCGCAAGCTAACCTCAAATGTGCTGTGGTCGTTCTCCAGTCAGATATTAAACGTAAAGTGGCACCTAGTGAGTCTACTGTGCGAGGCGCAGAGGGGGACAATCAGGCCCACAAGTAGAAGCGTGCGATATTCTTTGCAGGTCCAAAAATAGGTAGAGGACTTACTGGACGTGTGCGTTGGGACTCAATTACACGTAAAGTGATTGCGTCGAGTCAAAAAAATCGCTATATTGTATAATCACTGACTTGAGACATCCGCCATCACCAAGGGTGTTTCTACGTCAGAAAAGTATAGATAATAACTTGATGACAAATTCGCAAATTGGCAGAGTTTTCTAGCACTAGTCAATAGGGGTGACGATTAGTTAATACTGGCTGATCGTAATTACATCACAAGGTGTGGGCTTATGCCTGACTAAGCTACAACGTAGTACTAGATAGTATCTGTGAGAAGCTGGGGACATCCACAAAAGTGTTAAAGAGAAAGCAGCGTTGACTGTCCTGCACAGCTAGCTAAGTAGATGTTACGTGGTGCTAGGCTGGGGGTGACTATTACTACACTGATAAGAGAGACACTCTTAGTGTACTTGTCCTTGTAATCGATTCTACCAGAGTCGCTATAACTGTATCTACTGTGTGACTATATCTTGACAAGTGCTGGTCTACAGTCGCAAGGCTTAATTATTTACTGAGGGACATCCCACAACTAAGCGATGTCTGTCTTACATGAGCTCAATGGTAACTAGAGGTTCCTTCTCATTGGGATGCACGAATACTGTGTATCTAATGGCGGAGTCCCTGTTCCTTCAGACTTCAGGGTAAATAATTTACTGTGGACTAATACAGTGTTCTATACAGGTTCATAGATCGCCGTACAGTCTCTATGACCCTATGTGTGAGGAGATCAGCAAGTGTTTGCTTCAACGGATGAATCACATAGTATCATCTAAGTTGCTCAGAAACAGAACTTGTGGACACTGTGTCACTCAATGTTGTTCTACAAGTCAGTAGGCGCTACACGCGCTCGCCTAGTCAGTGTTGGGTTGTGGGCGTGCATCCAGACTAATAAGTGTGTATCTATCTAGGTAGTATCGCAAGGTGAGGTTATTACTATGCGAGCCACCTCTAGTGTTCAACAAATAACTTTCTCATAGCTTGGGCCCAGAACAGAAGTATAACTATCTTTACATGGTAGAGAGATCATCACAAGTCGTTTCTTCTCACCTACGCGATTCCATTAGCCAACCGCGCTAAGTGAGAATTGACGTAGACGGTAGAGCCTGACGCATAGTAACATATGGTGCTCTTCAGTCTACGCTACAGTCTACTGACCTCAGACTGCTGTGCCTGGGGAGCAATCCACAAAGAAGAGTTCTTCGAGTCTCTCGAGAGTGTTAGGTATACTATGTAGTAGTATGTAAGCATGTGTCCACAGTGTGCTGTGTGATGTAAATAGTAATGTCGGAAGTTGCTAGATATTAATGTTATAGACTGTGGAGTTGTCATGCATATGTCGCGACAAAGGTAAGAGACGTGCTACAGTCTCAAAGGGTAATGTGGTACTAGACTAGGAGAGTCATCATAGACAAGAGTGTAGTGATAGTCGTGTCTCCAAAAGAGGTGCAAGGGAGGAATTAAGGAGTACATACGCATGTGGATCTGTTCTATCCACTATAGATGTAGTTTTCGTACGCAGTGCTCATAGGATTGTAGTGCCCTGGTAGTTTACTTAATCTTGATTATTGGGAGTGCGAAGAGGTAGCATGTGTTTCGCTGACAAACAAGTGTTAAATAAGTAGGATGAGGGTGAGATCCGTGATGACATGTGTGTCAGAGCATTCATCTCTACGTAGTGTTTGCGCGCTCTTCTGTGCCGTCGCAATGGTATTATATTACTGTGTACAAATCTATACATATATGGTGGTTCTTCTAAGGTGCCAAAGCTGAGAGAGAGTTGTGACTGTGTGTAACTGTAGTTGAGACATACATATCGAGACCTAGGACTTGTTTTCGCTTCAGCCCGCGAACGAGTAATTTAGTTAACTGGTGAACCATTGTCCACAAAGTGTTCTACATACGTGCAAGGGTTAAAAATATCTTCTGACATTTCAACAAGGTGTTCTAACAGTTCCCAAGGTAAGTAAAAAGTTTCTGTCGGGAGAAGTCGTGATGTCCTGATCAAAGATAGTGTGGTCTTCCCATCCCATTCATTGTGTGTCCGCACTTTATCTTGACATTGATCTATGTTGTAGACACTCGAGACAAGTGTTCTTGAGCAGTGTGTCAAAAAGACGGTTCTTGTACTCTATTGATTACTACTATAGTGGAGTCAAGATCGTGCGATATGTAGTGTTTTCTACGCAGCTGCAAGCCGGCTCTCAGGATAGTCTAGCTGACCTGTGCGTGACTGCGCGGATCCATCTACTCAATGTGCAGTGTTTTACAGTCAGGTACATATTATCGTGGTGTAATAGAAATCACAAGTATGGCTGTATAAATCTACCGTCAGAGGGAGCTAGTGTAGTGTTGAGATCGCATCCTCACTCTAAAGTGTTTTCCTCAGTATCCGCTAAGGTCTACTAATATGTGTACTGTGGGGCGTGTGTGTAGTCCGGTGATCTGTCGCTTAATATTGTTAGACAGTCAAAGTTTGTATACCTGTCGACACTGACTACTTGTACAAAGGTGCTTCGATTATAGAACCTAGTGACAATAGAGGTTAGAATGTGGTTACTTGTGTAAGCAATCACCAAAGTCAGGGTTTCCTCTCTAGTCGTAAATGGAGTGGATGTACTGATACTGCTGGTCGGGTATCCGTAGGTCCACTACAGTGATTACGTGGTTCACGCGGTGCTTCAGATATGGTGGTAGAATGCTATACGTAGTGAGTGAGTCCAGTAGCACACTGCTGTGTTGTGTTCATCAATGATCAGAGGTGGAAGGTAATGTTGTATAGCGTGTAGTGACCTAGTCAGCACTGAATGATCGTGGATCCTATCTAGACAGTACAAGTGGGCTACTATTATGTTGTGGCTCTGCTTATCACAAAGTGTCGTGTCTTCTGTTTCCTACACTGGGTGAATTTATTATACGTGTAGGGAGGCTGATCTAGACTCTATGTTCTTGAACATCAGTCGAGATGGTCTTATAATGCGAGTGATCGGATCGTGGGTATAGCCAACTAATAACATCAAGGTAGTGTTCTGCGTGTCACTGACCTCATATAGTGGTCATACTAAGTATTCGCGTGTGAGCATCTAAGATTGTAGTGTGTTTCTAGACATACCAGTGTCTTATATAACTAGGTGGGTTTACATGAACACTCTATGTTAGGTCGCTACTAGTGTAATGGACAGGTCGTTCAGAGCCAAGTGATATTTGTCTGAGTATAACTGCGTGATCGAGGTCCAAGAGCTACTACTTATCGCGTGGTCTGTACTCATTCGCAAAAAAATGAGCTGTGTTGATTGTAAGAGAGTAAAACTAGCCTCGAAGCTGGTGCGTTATAACTGACTGCTACTATAGCTGTGTACACATCTCGCATGTTTAAGTAGTTATCGTGTGGCATGTTCGATAGTTGATGTGGATTACTAGAGTAAGCATGTGGCTGACGTAGAGCCTCAGGGTCGTGCATACTAGATGTTGCGTACGCGTGAGTGTCAAGGTGTGAGGAGATATACTCCTGTATGTACTGGCTGAGATGTCGTGTCCAGCGCAGATGATGGTGGTCTCTACATGAGTTGCAAGTGTTTGGATAGAGTAGCTTCTATGGGGAGACAAAAATCGTGACCTCGAGACTCGTGGTTGTCCTTGTCCCCAAGGGGGTTGTTTTATTTTTTTTTTTTCAAAAAAAAAAATGGCTTTTGTATTTCGTTTAAAAAAAACAAAAAAATATTAGATTATAAAAAAAAAAAAAAACTTTGGTGAACGAAAAAAGATCAAAAATACATCAAAAACAAAATGTATGTGGTTTTTTGCTCTGCCGGCGCGCTTGTTTTCGCCAATAAAAGGTTTTTCCGCAAAAATCATTGTAAACATTTTGTTTTTAATTTTGTTTTTGTTTATTTTGTAACTGTTTTGGGGGGGGGGGGGGGGTCGGGGGGGGGGGTGGGGACTCAAAATACCCCTATTTGTTTTGTGTTGTTTTTTTTTTTCCCCCCCCCTCCCCACCAAAAATAAAAACATCCACCCCAAAAAAAAAAAGGTTGGTGATTTTTTTTATCTTTTTCAAAACAAAGGTGTTTTTTTTCTCGCCCCAAAAGAAATAGAAAAAGGGTTAAATTATTAAAATCCCCTGTTGGTGGGGTGTAGGTGGGGTGGGGGTGGTGTTAGGGGGGTACGCGCGGGGAAAAAAAAAAGAACATTTCCCAAACCAAAAAACAGTATGCGTTTTTTTTTTTGGTGGGGGGGGTTTTTTCTTTTTTTTTTAAAAAAAAAAACCCCCCCCCCCCACCCCCCCAAAATGTGGTTCCCTAAAAGAATACTAACACATGAACTTTAATAAATATGATAAAAAAAAACGGAGAATATCAAATCATTCGGGGGTTTTTTTATAAATATAACTCTGGCTGGTTGTTTTGGTGGGGGGGGTGGGGGGGGGGGAGGGGGTGTGTAGGGGATCGGGGGCGGGGATCCAAAATTAAACCCCCCCCAATCCTACCCCTCCAACCATCGCCCCCAAAAAAGATAACATTCTTTTTTTGCGTGAGAGTTCATTTTTCTGTATGCTGCACACTCAAGTTTAAAAAACTATAAAAGGAAGGTTTTTTTATGTACGCTTTAGAGTAAAAAGAAAAATAGTTTTTTTTTGTTTTAAGATAAAAAAAAAATACCTATTTGATTCTTTTTTGTTGTTGTAACCTAATCCCCTGAAACCCAAAACGTGGTTTCTTCTCTCCAGTTTCAAGTAAAAAAGTGTGGGTAATTTTAGAAAATGAAGATAAGAGAGACTTGTAGGGGGGTGGGGGAACAAACTCACAATGGTTTTGTTTTTTCTGTTAACCAAAAAACAGTTTTTTTGTGTAGTCAGGGAGGGGAAACGGTTGTAAAAAAATTATTTTTTATAAAACTTTTTATTTTTGGGGGGGGGGTGGGGGGGGGGGGGGGTGTGGTAGGTGTAAGATACAATTTTTTCCCCCCCCCCCCCCCCCCAAACAAAAAAAAATAAAAATTGTTTCTTGTGTTTTTTCGCCTTGTTTTCCCAGGTTTTTTCAAAAGGTAAATTTTTATTTTTTAACTATTGGGGGGTGGGGGGGGGGCGAAAAACCAATTTTTCCCACAAAAAGAAAAAAAACCAAAAGTTTTTTTTTTTCCCGCTTTTTTCAAAAAAGGGCCAAACGGTGAATTTTATACCTTGTTTTTGGGGGTGGGGGGGGGTGGGGAGTGAGGGGGTGTGGGGGGGGAAAATAAAAAACCGCCCCCAAGATGATCCCCCCCCAAACCCCCCGCAAAATGGGGTGGTTTATTGGGTATTTTTTTTTCTTATAACATTTAGAGGTAGTTGAAAAGAGAGTTGAAAAAAAAATTGTTTTTTTACTGGTGGGGGTAAACATAATCAAAAACAAAAAAAAAAAAAGTTTTTTTGGTTTTCTTTTTCCCCAGAGTCCCAGGTGGGGGGGGGGTTTTAAAAATTTTTAATATTTTTTTATTATTACTTGGAGGGGGTGTTTTTTTTTGGGGGGGGGGGGGGACATGCCCCCCCCCCAAAACAAAAAAAAAAAAAACAAGTTGGGAGTTTTTTTCTGTAACAGGGTCCCCAAAATTGGGGTTTTAAATAAAAAAATATTTTTTTTGTTTTTTTGATTAGTTGTACTGTTTTGTGAAAAATACAAAATTTCAAAAACAAAGTGGTTTAAAAATAAGAAATAAAAACACTAATAACATCACAAACATGTGGGTGGGAAAGAAAAAAAAAAAAAGGTTGATGTTTTGAAATAACTGTTATCTTTGGGGAATCCCCAATTTTTTTTGTCCCTAACCCAAAAAACACAGTGGGGTTTTTTTTGTTTCCTTTCCAGGGGTTTTTTTTTTCAAAAGAGTGTAATTGTTTTATTGAGTTATACCTGGGTTATGGGGGGAAACTCATTTTCCACAATGATAATGTGTTGTTCTTTTTTTTTACAAGTTCCAACAATGGGTTTTAAATTAAATTTTTTTTTTTTTCTATTTTTTTGACCTGGTAGCGTGTGGGGGGGGAGGGGGGGTGGGGACGAACATCCCCAAAAAAACCCATAAGGTGATGTTTTTTCTTTTACCCCAAGGATTGTCCAAGGGGTTAATTGTTTTCATTTTTGTTTCATTTTGACAAATCAAAACTGAAAAAAAAAAAAAGGTGTCCTTTCCCCCAAAGAGGGTTTTTTATTTTCAAAAATAAAAGGGTAGAAAAAAAAATTTGAATACTGATAGGTTGTGGGAAACCGAATCCCCCAACAAAATGTTCGTTTTTTTTTTTTTTCTTTAAACCCCATAGATTTTTGCCAATACAAAAGGTTTTTTGATTTTAAATATTATTTAATGTAAATGCTAGTTGTGGGGGGGGGGGGGGGGTGGGGGGGGGAAGCAAGTTTCGCCCCCCCACCCAAAAAAAAGTTTTGTGATTTGGGCGCTTTCAGGAGTATTTTCGAAAATATTTTATGCTTTAAAAGAAGTGTAAAAAAAAAAACAAAAAAACTTTTTTGTGGAAGCAAATTCAGAATCAAAGGTGAAGAAAAACATGGGTGATGTTGTTTTCTCTAACAAGGTTTCAGGAGGTGGGTAAAAATTAATTTTTTTTACTATAGGGGGGGGGGGGGGGACCATTTTCATAAAAAAGAACCAAAAGGTGGTTGTTTTTGTCTTCCAAAGTCCCCCCAACGGGGTTTAAATGAAGTAGTTTTTAAAACTATGGGGACATTCCCCCCCCCCCAGGCCCATAAATTGCAATAAAAAAATAAAAACAAGATAAACAAAAAAGCCCAAAGTTGTTTCCTTCAGCCCCCAAAAGGGGGTTTTAATAATTTTTATAAACCTTGGGGGTGTGGACACAAATATTTTACCCCCCGCAAAATCCCCCCCAATAAACAACGGTTGGTTTTTCTGTTTAAACGCAATGGGTTTTTTTCCAAGGTTTAAAAAGGGATTTTTTTTTAACAACCTTGGTGGGGGGGAAACCCCCCACTTTCCCAAAACCCCCCCCCCCAAAAAAAAAAGAAAACAAAAAAAAAGGGGTAGTTTTTTTTTCGTTTTTGTTTACCAGTCAAAAAAAAAGGTAAAAATTATTAACTTTGGTTGTTGGGGGGGGGACATTCCCGCCCCACCCAGAAAGTGGTTTTAAAAAAAAAAAAACGAAAGTTTTTCGCCAAAAAAAAAAAACAGGGAGGGGTAATTTGTTTCTTTTTTTTTGTATTAACATGTGGGGGTGTGTGGGGGCACACCCATCCCCCCACCCCCAAAACGTGGTTTTTTTTTCTTTCCCCCCTTTTGCCAAAGAAAGTTTCCCCCCCAAAGCGTATTGGAACAGTAATTTAACATCTGTGTTGGGGGGAGGGGGGGGGGGGGGTACAAAACACATTCCCCAAACAAGTTTGGGGGGGTTTTCTCGCGCTGTTTTCAGGTTTCCCCGAATATATGGTTTTTTAAAAAAAAAAATTTATTTTTGTTTTTTACCTGTTTTGGAAAACAAAGTTTTTCAACAAAATAAAAAAAAAAAGTCGTGGTTTTTCTACCAGGTTTTCAAGGGGTGTTTTTGTAAAAATATAAAAACTGTGTTTTTTTGGGACAATCGCCACCAATAAAACAAAAAAATAAAAAAGGGTGGTTTGTTGGTTTTCTTTTTTTTAGCAAGGGTTCGCAACATAGGGTAAAAAAAATTTTTATTAACCCCCCCCCCCCCTCGCCCCCCCCCCCCCCCTTCCCGGGGGGAACAAAAAAAAAATCCGCCACCCGCCCCAATGGGTGTTTTTTTTTTTGTGCTGTTATCTCAGTTGTGTTTTTTTTTTTCCAAAAAGAATAAATGAGATAAAAAGGGTTTTAAAAATGTAGTTGAAGTTTTTTAAACTGTTGGGGGGGAGGTGGGGGGAGGGAGGAAAGAACACCCAAATTTTTTTTCACCCCCCCAAAGTGCGAAAAAAAGGTGGTTTTTGTTTTTTTTTTTTTCTTTACAGAAGGGGTGTTGTTTTTTTCCAAAGAGGTTTTTTTATTATTAAAATGCTTAGTTGGGGACATTTTCCGCCCCCCCCCTCCCCCACAAAAAGCCAATAGGTGTTTTTAAGAAGTAAAAAAAAAAAACAAAAGAAAAAAAAACAAGGTTTGGAAAAAAGGGTTTTTAATGTTTCTAACCTGTTTGAACCCCCATTCACCAAAAAAGTTGTTATTGGGTTTTTTCCCGCACTCAGTTTTTTCAGAAAAGAGGGGGTAAAATGATTTATTGTTTTTGTATACTGGGTGTGTTGGGGGGGGGGGGGGGGGGGGGGGGGGGAAAAAAAAAAGTTCGCAATTTCACAAAAACGTTTTGTTTCCTTTTCCCAGTTTTTCCAAGGGGGGTATGGGACTTTGTGTGAAAGACCCATTTTTTGCCCAGACAAAAAAAGAACAAAAAAAAAAAGGGTGGGGGGATATTTTGTATGACTCTCAGATGGGTTTCCCCAAAAGTAGAGGGGTTGAAAAGATGGTATGTTTTTTTGTTATTTTACTTTTTGTGGTATGTGGGGGGGGTGGGACCATCCCCACCAGAAGAAAAGAGAAGAAATTATGAAGTGGTTTCTAACTGGTCAAAAAAAAAAAAAAAAAAGGTTGGGGTTTAAAAATAATTTTTACTGTCGTTGGGGGGAACAAAAATTTCATAAATAAAAAAAAAAAAAAAAGTTTTTGTTTTCTTCAGGTCCAATGGGTTAAATTTATTCTTACTGGTTGGGAAAAATAAATCATTTTCCCCCCCCAAAACAGAAAAATAAAAAAAAAGGTGTTTACAGTCAAGGTTAAAATTATACTGTGAACATCCACAAGTGTTCTTCCGGTCAATGTTAAAAAGTTAATACTGTTGTGAAACATCAACAAGAAATGTGGGTGGTGTTCTGTAAACAGGTCTCAAGATTGGTAATTTACTAGTGGAAAACATCACAAGTTTATGTGTTGTGTGTCGCATAAGGTTAATTAAAGTATACTGTGATTCACAAGTGTTTCTCTACCAGTCAAAGGTAATATACTGGACATCACAAAGAGGTGTTCTGTTACAAGTCAGGCAGTAATTATTTTTAAACTGTTGACAATCACAAGTGTTTAAAAAACAGTCTAAGTAAATGGATAAGCTTGTGATCATCACAAGTTGTTTCTTCAGTCAGGGTAAAGTGTATTACTGTGCATCACAACTATTTCTTTCAGCCATAGGGTTTAAATGTTATGTTTTTTTTTTAACTGTGACATGCCACCCAAGTAGTTTTTCCTACAAAGTCAAGGTTAAGGATGTAAACTGTACAAAATAACATCAAACAAGAATGTTGCTATTCAGTCAGGGATCATGATAAAACTGTGACATTCAACAAGTGTTCTACATTTCCAAAGGTAATATACTGTGCATCACAAGGTGTTCTCAGTCAAGGTAATATACTGTGACATCACAAGTTTTTTTACAGTAAAAGGTAATTACTGTGACATCAAGTGTTCTCAGTCGGGGAAAATTTACTTGACTCACAAGGTGTTCTTCAGTCAAGGTAATTTTACTTGACATCACAAGTGTTCTCGTCAAGGTAATATACTGTGACATCACAAGGGGTTTCAGTATGGTAATTACTTGCCATCAAAATGTTTTTCAGTAAAGGTATTTTTTACTTGCATCACAAGTGTTCTACAGTCAAGGTAAATTACTTTGACATCACAAGTGTTCTTCAGTCAAGGTAATTTACTGTGACATCACAAGTGTTCTCAGTCAAGGTAATATACTGTGGCATCACAAATGTGTTTCAGTCAATGGTAATTATACTGTGATACATCAAAGGGGTTTCAGTCAATGTATTTTACTGTGACATCACAAGTGTTCTTCAGTCAAGGTAATATACTGTGACATCACAAGTGTTCTACAGTCAAGGTAATATACTGTGACATCACAAGTGTTCTTCAGTCAAGGTAATGTACTGTGACATCACAAGTGTTCTTCAGTCAAGGTAATGTACTGTGACATCACAAGTGTTCTACAGTCAAGGTAATATACTGTGACATCACAAGTGTTCTACAGTCAAGGTAATATACTGTGACAATCTAAGTGTTCTCATCGGTAATATACTGTGACATCAAAAAGTGTTTCTCAGTCAAGGAAATATATGTGACCATCCAAGGTGTTTACAGTCAGGTAATTTTACTGTGACATCACAAGTGTTCTACAGTCAAGGTAATATACTGTGACATCACAAGTGTTAAACAGTCAAGGTATTGTACTGTGACATCACAAGTGTTCTTCAGTCAAGGTAATGTACTGTGACATCACAAGTGTTCTACAGTCAAGGTAATATACTGTGACATCACAAGTGTTCTACAGTCAAGGTAATATTATTTGGGGACATAAACAAGTGTTTCATCAAAGGTAATATACTGTGACATCACAAGTTTTTCTATCAGTCAAGGTAAAACTTGGAAAAACAAGTGTTTTTCAGTAGGTAATATACGGGGGACATACAAGTGTTCTACAGTGGGGTAATATATGGACATCAAAGTGTTTTTTCATAAATAATTATTGAATCAAAGGTTTCAGTCAGGAATATACGTGACCCCCACAAGTTTTCTCATCAAGAAAATTACTGTGAATCACAAGTGTTTACGTAAGGTAATATACTGTGAATCACAAGTGTTCTCAGTAAAGGTTAACTTGAATCACAAGGTTTCGTCAGGTAATAACTTCATCACAAGTGTTCTACAGTAAAGGTAATAGTGAATCAAAAGTTTTTAAAAAGTCGGGTAATTTTGGCTTTCCAAGTGTTCCTAGTAAAGGTAAAAAACGGACATCAAAGTGTTCTTCATGGTAATTATGTGACATCACAAGTGTTCTACTTTAAAAAGGAAATATACTGTGCTCAAAAGGGTTTTCTCAGTAAAGGTAATAACTGGACATCAAAAAGTTTTTTCCCATAAGGAAATTCTGTGACACACAGTTTTCAGTCAAGGAAATTACGTGACATCAAAAAGTGTTCTACAGTAAGGTAATATACTGTGACATCAAAAGGGTTTTCTACAGAAGGTAATATACTGTGACATCAAAGGGGGTTTTTAA